>JAPKLW010002634.1:0-74157 GCA_026898455.1 Plectranthus barbatus
AATAATGTTCTTAGACACCTGAAGGGTAGTCTTTCTTTTTTCGAATCATGTTTGGATATATCTTGTGATGTTTGCATTCAAGCTAAACAACATAGAAATCCTTTCAATACCTGCAACATTTCCTCTAAATCTTGTTTCGATTTGGTACATATGGATCTTTGGGGTCCATATAAACTTGAGTCTCATGATGGTTACAAGTCCTTTTTGACAATGGTTGATGATTTTAGCAGAACCACTTGGACATTCATGTTAAAGTTCAAAAGCCAAGTTCCTTCCATGATTGAAATTTTCATCAAATATGTTCAAAACAAATTTCACAAATCTGTTAAAATCATTAGAACGGATAATGAGTTAGAGTTTGTCAATCATCAATGTAACTCCATGTTTCAACATCTTGGGGTTTTACATCAAAAGAGCTGCCCTTACACTCCCCACAAAACGGGGTTGTGGAGAGGAAGCATATATATTTGCTTCAAGTTGCTAGATCCCTCCTTCTGAACTCCAAACTTCCTACCTGTTTTTGGGCAGATGCTATTCTCACTACCACATTCTTGATCAACCAAGTTCCTACACCTCTTCTTAATTGGAAAACACCTTATTTTATCCTTCACCATAGGCACCCTGATTATTCTTTACTGAAAGTGTTTGGCTGCCAAAGTTTTGTCTTGAATAAACAACTTCATCCACATAAACTTGAAAGCAAATCCTTAACTGGAGTTTTTATTGGATACCCTTCAGCTCAAAAGGGGTACAAGGTGTATATACCTTCTCAGAAAATGGTAGTGATCTCTAGGGATGTTCAATTTAGGGAGGATGCATTTTCTTCTGTTGAAGTTTATTCTACTTCTCCCGTACTTGCTATGGGTGACCCCTCACCTATTTCAGCTTGTGATGAATCTGTTTTATCTCCTCCTACTTCAGTCACTCTTCCTCAAGAACTTCCCACCACACCAACTCTTTCTCCACCATCTCATATGCCATCAACTCCATCTCCTTGCATCCCTCGTCGTGTTGATAGAGTCAGACATCCTCCTATTTGGATGGAAGACTATACCACAGATTCTCCTTCATCCTCCTGCTCCATTACTGTAGCTTATGTCGACAATGTGGCTTTTTGTCTACCGTTCAGGAACCAAAGACTTTCCATCAAGCTAGAGGGAATGTTTTGTGGGAGCAAGCCATGAATGAAGAGCTTCCTGCTCTTGAGAAGAACAAAACTTGGGAAATTACCACTTTGCCTCCTGGTAAACAAGTTGTACGTTGCAAATGGATATATAAAGTTAAGCATAATGCCGATGGAAGCATAGAACGGTATAAAGCCCGCCTCGTGGCCAAGGGCTTCACTTAAGTTGAAGATGAAGATTACTCGGAAGTTTTTTCTCCGGTTGCTAAAATTGTTAGCTTGAGGCTCTTAATAGCTATGGCCACTACACAAAATTGGTTTCTTGATCAGATTGATGTCAACAATGCCTTTCTTCATAGCAATTTCGATGATGACATTTACATGACACCACCTTCGGGATATTCTAAAGCAAGTAATGGCCAAGTCTACAAGTTAAAGAAATTGCTATAAGGGTTAAAACAAACATCACGACAGTGGAATGAGGAGTTCACTGAGAAACTCTTGGCTTATGGTTCTAAGCAGTGTAAACATGATCACTGCTTCTTTCGATGTGTCACTTTTACATCCTCTCTCTATTTATTAGTTTATGTGGACGATGTATTGATTACAGAGTCCAATGTTGATGCAGCCGCACATCTGAAATCCTACTTGCATGACATGTTCACAATTAAGGATCTTGGTGCTGCAAGGTTTTTCCTTGGTATGGAATTGTCCCGTTTACCTCAGGGCATATACTTGAGTCAGAATAAATACATAAATAACATTCTTCATGATAATGGTTGATTGTGTGGCTGCTGCTACACCTTTTCCCCCAGGCCTTCAGTTTCCTGCAACTGATAAAGATGGGAGTCCTATCCTTGATCATCCCAATCAGTTCAGAAGATTGGTAGGCAGATTGTTGTATCTGAATTACACCAGGCTCGATTTGACTTATGTTTTGCAATAGCTAAATCAATATGTTCATGCACCACGATCGTCGCATTGGCACGCAACTCAATGATGGGTTTTGTATACTGAAAGCATTTATTATAATGAGTATACAACAGTTTAATTCTCCTATCTGTTAAACAAACTACATGTGTGAACAAAGGTATCCTCTTGTCTCACCGATAGGGACGATCATACGACGTGTTGTAGATCACAGAAGACAGTATGATCACTTGACCTAGTGAGACATAAACCTAATCACAACCGAGACAGCGTATGAGGATACATCTGTCCGGATGGCTGCGGCATTGTCGGAATAAATAGTCTGTCTTGGTTACTTGACATGCTGGTACGTAAAGATGGCGTACTGATGGACCGCAGTGAGATGTATTCGTCTGTCTGACATCAGCAAATACAAGATCTCGTTATATTGATTGAGTCCAAGCCCTAACAAAGGTTCAGGGGTTTGCACGGGTTGACTGTTGCTTTGACTTGCCATGGTGGAGAGCCTAAGTAACGTGCTCATATATCCGCATCTTGGGTAACAACAGTTCGTGTAGTACCGCCTGAGACTGGGTTTAGGTAACCATATCCGAGTAATAGGATGGGGACATTCCCTGAGGAGCTCAGTAACATTCATCGTGCCAAAGTCCTGCAGGCTGATTAAGTTCAGGCACGAGTGATAAGGATTGAGTGGTACTACTCAGGAATTATAAGATATTAATTAATTGTAGTTAGAGCTTGTCAGAGGCTCCGATTAATTAATGAATGTTCGGTAACCTTAAATATGGGGATTCTCAAAAAATGCAGCCCGTTCTCATAACGTGGTAATAAAGGGGTAGGTCAGTATTAATTCTGTGGTGAAAAAGAATTAATATTAATTAAGTAATTGTGTCCTGAGTTGTCGACATGGGAATTAATTAATTCATAGGCCCACTTTATTATTTGCATTAGGTCCCAGGTCTGGCCCAAGAAAAGTGTGTTGAATTGAGCCCAGGAGCCCATTAGGGTTTACAACCCTAGGTCTATAAATAGACAGCTCTCCCTCACAAGTTGTAACAAAATTGAAAAATTGAAACCCTAGTGAGAGAGAGAGGTGGGCGCCGACTTCAAGGAGAGAGGAGGAGAATTTTCGAATTCTCGTCCTGCTCAAATACAGATCTGTGGAATCCTCACCAGTAGCAGATCTGAACGCACCGGGAAACAGATCTGAAGATCTAATCTGGAGAACAACTCCTAATTCTTTCTCTCTGTCTTTTTCGATCATTATTAAATCTAGAAATTAGATTTCTAATTTCTTGTTCCGCAGATTTAATTATATCGCGTGGTTGATTCTGAATCTGGGAATACAAACGCGAAAGATTGTTTTTTAGACTACGGAATTAAAGTAAATAATTCTTTATCCACACATTAAATTCAATAGGAGCATGCTTAGGGTTTATGAATGTTTTATGAACAATAACCATAAACGGTCCGGTTCATTTGGATTTGGTGATTCGGTTCACGGTAAAACCCTACAATTGGTATGAGAGCGATGTTCTATTTTATTACTCTGTTGTTCATAATGGATTCGTTATGCATGTTTGAATTTTATGAATGTCGTGGATGGTTTTTTTTCCTCGTGGCAACCCGTGTAATTCAGCCCGCAGTGGTTTATCCGTGTAGGGCTGAATTAATTTTGTAAAATCACGAGAAAATCCATGATCAGTACTGTTGGGGCTGGGCCCCCGAGGCCCAAGCCCACTAAGCTCAACGACCCAATTAATCGTCAGCCCAAAGTTACAGGCCCACCTGAAGTGAAGGAAGTACACAAAAGCGCCTAAGACATGGGGTCAACGTCGACCCCAACTTGTCCTCTATATCGACCATGACGAGCTCAACACCGAGGAGGCAAGCTCACAATCGAGGAGACAAGCTCATCACCGAGGAGATAAGCTCAACACCGAGGAGGCAAGCTCACAATCGAGGAGACAAGCTCACCACCGAGGAGAGGAAGCAACCCCTGCAGGATTTTCGGCGACCACGTGCTCCCCAACGACCAGAGCACCATTTCAAGAGTCCCGAATCATCCAAGTCTAGAGGTCAGAACCGAGATCCTCGATATCGAGCACGATGAAAGGTCGGTGGCGAGGAAGCAGACAAGTCTAGCCCAGAAGACTGGCTCACCAAAACCAATGAGATACTGAAATCTGCCTAAGTCAAGGCCTCGCCATTGAGGACCGAAGCGCCTCTCCATCGAGGACCGAAGCGCCTCGCCATCGAGGAGCCGAGGGTCGATATAGAGACGGTCCAGGAAGAGGAGCCCTAGCTTGCTGGCGGCGCCCGAACGTTGGAGCCCTAACCTCCCCCGAAAAAACCGCAACCGCCCCAATATTTGCGGCGAGCCGTTGCGGCTCTATGCTGAGGATTAGCTACTACCTGCCTGCCCCTATCCTGTCTATAAATAGGGGTAGGGGGCTCATTTTTTAGAGACACTCTCTCATAGCAAAATCAAGCTGTAACGCTGCCAAATTCTCGTCTCATTTACACGCCAATAAACTAAATTTATTTCGTTCATCATCGTCCATTCTTGCCATTTATTTGTCGTTATTTTTCTTGCTTATCGTTATTATTTGCGATTTTCTAATAAAGTTCTAAGGGCTCCATTTTCTCGTGAAATCGAACCTCAACAAGTACAGATTTGAAAATTGTAATAGAAAAAAAATCATTTTTTTTTTCAAAATCTGTAATTGGTCGGCTCGAGGATGAAGAATGAAGATGGACACGACGGCGGCGGGCGCGGGCGGCGGACAGTGGTGGCGGCGGGCGCGCGACTGGTGCGCGAGCAGCACGCACGCAGGCGGTTGGCGGCGGCGGGGCGGCGACGGGGGCTGTCATCAACGGCTGCTTTCCCTGCGGTGTTGGCTCGTGTTTTGGAGGTTTGTACAATCCTGTGTAAACCCTAGGGTTTGCATTAGGGTTAGGGTAAATCATCAGATCACAAAGGCCTAAATCCTAAAAGATTTGGTGATTGAAGATTTAAAGGCCCTGGAAGATTTGAAAAGATTTGGACTTATCCAAATAATTCAAAATTCAAATTGTAATAGATAGAATTTATTTTTTTTCTATTTTGTGGGGCCACGAGGAATTTTTGTTTGTCTTAATTGTCCTCGTATGATATGTGTTTTAATTTATGTGCGCTATTAAGCATGTGTGGATAATAGGAAAAGCATGTTTTATCATTTTTATTATTTACAGCTTCCCAAGCATGCTTATGTGATTAATTTCTTTTGTTGGATTATATTTTGGGAATTTTTGGGCTTGTTTAATTATATGCAAAAATTTGGAAAATATAATAACAAAAAAATTATATGTGCGCATATAAGAAACCTTTTAAAAGAAAATTACTAAGCAGAATTTTTAATTAAAATCAATAGACCTACACAAAGCGGTCCTAGGCTGTAAGTGTATCTCTCGTTCTAGTAAACGTCTACGAGTGTAGCTTGCTAGTTCCTAGAGGTGCATGGGTACGGTTGTTGGAATTTCTAAACAAACAATTTAAATCATGTGAATAGTGGGAGGGTTTTGCGTAAACGTCTACGAGTGTAACTTGTGTAGATCTCTTTCACAAGTATTCTAGGATTGATTTAAATTATAGATAACAAAAGCTTTAAGGGCTTTGCGGTATGGTTACGTGCCATGCTAAACTGTCTCTTTTGGCCGGAGTTAAATTTGTGGTTAATCGCTTGGAAGCATCTTAGAATATAATGCAAGAATTGCATCCCTGTTCTTGAGAGATAGCTTGGTCTAAGGTTTTCACTAATTATTAATTTCTAGTGTCAAAAGCATCCTGACATGATAGTGAAATTAAATGGATTGGGGCTTAAAACCCGCAATTTTGGTTGAGGGCGACATCGTAAACGTCTACGAGTGTAGCTTGCGGTGGGAACTCTTGGGCAACTAGTGGAAAACATTTGTATTTGATTTATTAAAAGGTTTTCAATGCATTTGTTTTCGAAGTTCTACATGTATGTTCTTATTAAAGATTCTTTATTGTTTTCAGATATGTCTATGTCTAATGTCATCAATATTCTTGCACAAAACACTTTAACTGGTCCAAACTTCCTGGAATGGAAATGCAATCTCGAGTACCTCCTTATTGCAGAAGAACATATGTTCGTTCTGCAAGTACTTCATCCCGAAGTGCCAACTGCTGAATCCAGTCAAATGGATATAGACTTTTATAACAAGTGGGAGAAATCAAACAATGTAGTCAAGTGCTATATGATGACCACTATGTCGAAAGTCTTACAGCAACAACATCAGCACCATAGGGATGCCTATGACATCATGACGAGTCTGGAGGCAACATATGGGGAAACTGATAGAGCCGTCAGGTTCAATCTCATGAGAGAAATCGTGAGTAAGAAAATGACTGATGACACCTCAGTGAGAGAGCACGTAGTTACCATGACTCACCTCATGGATGAACTAACTGCGCATGGTGGAGGTATCTACGCTGAGGCTAAGGTCGATATCATACTGAACTCTCTACCCAAGTCCTTTGAGAGTTTTAGGCTGAATGTTGTCATGAACAAGAAAGTGTATACTCTTAACGAGTTTCTCAATGACTTGATGGCAGCAGAATCAGTCATGAACCCTCAGAAGATTGCCTTGGCTACTTCTGGTAATCTCTCTGCTGTACCGAAAAGTATGAAGCGGAAGAAGGGGATTAAGAAGTGGGCCAAGAAGACACCTGTGAAGGATGGTGGGGCTGAGAAAAAGCCTAAAGTGGCGACTGATAGGGACACGTGCTTCAGGTGTGGTAAGAAAGGACATTGGAGGAAATATTGTCAAGCCAACAAAGCTAGACAAGGTATGCCATTTTGCATGTATAACTGCTAGCATGATTAGAGTCTGTTGTTGCTCTTTCAGAGCTGTAACCGCTGACTTGTTGATCATGTTGTTATACTTTGCAGGGGACCGTGCCGATGAGGCTGGTGAGTGATGGCAAGAAGATACCAAACTGGATGAAGGCAACATTTTATGACGGAGCTTCATGGAGTTTTCTTTTCTTTACGTTTTGATAAACTAAGTACATTTAAGAGTTTTTGTTTTGTGGGCCGAGGTTTATCGTCAGGACAAAATTTATCAACCTTTTGGATATTTGTTATTTATGATTTCAGTCATTGGTGGTAACAATGTTATCCATTATAAGATATTGATTTACACTCTTTATGTTGCTTCGATCAAACATGTCCTCAAGTATTGCATGTAGCTCATCCGTAATTGATAATCCTAGAAAGAGAAAACTTATTTCTTCTAATGTGGATCTTATATTGTGAAGTACGAAAATGCGAATATGTAAGTTTGACACACGGTTGTCAAACTTACTCGCATTAACAGGTTAGTGTCAAAGTCTTATATGCTTACAACTTTGACTCTTCAATGTCAAAGTTTCGAATCTGTTTGTTACAACTAATTCCTACTTTTTAGGAAACTTATATTTATCCGTTTAATGACATTTTTACTGGTCCTATTTATTAGGATTCGTATATATTATGCCTATTAATTATATCTTATTTATTATATAGTTTATATTATTGTTATAGGTTGTTATTCTAGTTCCTAAATAATAGGGAGCACCTCTACATCTTTATCTAACCCCCACGTGAGTTAGTGGGAGTTCATTTTCAGTGTATGAACAGGTAAAGACGTGGAAGAAGACACGATCCATTGCCAAGTAGTGGAAGAAGTGCTCGTGTACTCCAAGTTCTATAAATACAAGACGAGGAAGACTAGAGAAGGTGCGGATCAGAGGTGAAACACATATACATACGAGCTCTAGGCTGAATCGTCTTTCCCAATCATTCTTCAAGCACACGAAGTCTGCGATCGAGGTGTGGAATCCATCTCCGGAGAGTGAATCCTACGGTGGAGGAACATTTGGGTTGTATTGTGTGTTTCTTGTGTTTGATTGTTTTCGTAGGAATTTTTCTAAGGAGTGAACTTAGGAAAATTTCTATCTTGTTTAGTATTTTGTTCTTCACTTGTAAAAACCTTGTTTTGAATAAGTGAAAACTATTTTGCCGTGAGGCTCTCGAGGGTTTATAATTTATAAACCTTCGAATATTTAATTCCGCTGTGTCAAACTCTTTAGCTTCCGCGTGTGTTAAAATACTCTGTTTTGCGTGTGTCAAACCTTTGTGTTTTACTATCTTTGACACCATTGTGTTAAACTCGGGCACTAAATTATATCAATTGGTACATAGCCTCTACTTGACGGACTAAGTAGTTTCTTTCCTGAATGAAGTTTTTCACGATGGATATGTCTAGTGTGCCGGCCCATCCTCCCGTGTTGGATAGCAATGGGATCAACTACAACATGTGGAAAACCCGTATGAGAATTTACATCAAAGCAATTGATGAAAGAGCTTGGGCTGCGTTGCTGGAAGGATGGACACCTCCGAAGGAAGAAATTCGAGATCCTGAAGATGCAACAAAGACTGTCATGATTCCAAAAGAAGAAGGAAAATGGACAAATGAGGAACGAATATTGTCAAACTGCAATGCTAAAGCTCTTAATTCAATTTTTATGTCTGTTGATATTGGTTGTGCTAGGTTAATTTCAAGTTGCTTGGAAGCAAAAGAAGCCTGGCTTATCCTTCAAGCCAAGTGTGAGGGGTCAGCAAGTGTACGTAAGACCAAAATGAGACTTCTTACTACCAAATTTGAGAATCTCCGTATGGCTGAGGATGAGAACATCACCGAATACTTTGAGAAGATGGTGACCATGGCGAATGAAGCTCTAGCACTGGAAGAACCGATTAGCAATGAAAGACTTGTTAGCAAGATGCTTAGGACTCTACCTGAAAGATTCAATCACAAGATTTCTGCCATTGAAGAGGCTAGAGACTTGGAAAAGCTGGAGATTGGTGAATTGGTAAGCATTCTCACTACTTTTGAAATGAATTTGAATGAACAAAAACACGTCTACAGGGGTAAAAGCACTGCTCTTCGTGCTGGAAAAGAACCAGCCGAAAAGATGCCAAGTTCATTAAAGTTTGACCTCGAAGTGTCAGACGATGAATTGCTAGATGAGGAACAACCGAATCTGGTACTCCTGACGAAGAAGTTCAACAAATTCATGAGATCCATGAAGAAAGGAAAAGGTGAATCCAGCTCAAATAGATTCAAAACTACAACCTCCGTGCCTTCGAGCGCCTCAAGTAACTCAACCACTTCCTCACGTAAGAGTGATAAATATGCCAAAAAATGGTATTAATCCTTTTTCCAAAAATTCTACTTTTGATAATGTCAAGTGTCATGGGTGTTCTGGAATGGGTCATTTTGCTAACGAATGCCCTACTGTTCTAAGAAGAAAGAAGTTAAACTTTAACACCACCCTGAGTGAAGACTCTGACACTGATGAGGATGAGGATGAGCAGGTTGTGTTATACGTTAGGATTGAGGAGCTCAATGAAGATGATTTGATGGAGGTAGACAACACTGAAGAACCTGAGGAGGAAGAAGATGCAAGAGATCTCTCGATTGTGCCATGTGGTGACACAAGCAACCGGCATAATGCATCTAACTCTAACGTGTCAATGTCTGAGTATGTTTCAGGTCAAAGCAATGAGGAAGAAGGAAATTTTGTCTCTTCTCCAGAAGAAATGGAGAAAGTGAGTGATCTTTTTAACATTGTGGACAGACGATGTGAAGAACAAGGACAGGAGATTGAAAGGCTAAAAGAGGAGAATCAGTCCATTAGGAGACAGCTCATGAGATTAGAAGTCCTTCTCACTAGAAGGGACAAAGAAGTCAGCCATCTCAAAGAGAAGCTGAAGGAAGCTGACTCTGTCTTTGACAAAATAAATCGTGGACGTGACACTCTAGATGAAATCCTTGCCACCAAAACCTCTGATGGAAGTGGACTAGGATACGTCGATCAATCTACTCCGAGTTCTAGTTTTTGTGACTCCCAGAACTTAATCAAATTCAAAAAGGGGGAGTCTGACACCAGAGTGTCAAACGAGAAAGAAAAATCAAAGAAGTATGTATGTCATTACTGCAACAAGGCAGGTCACATCAAGCCTTTTTGCAGGAAAATAATTGCAGATGAAAACCAGAAATCAGGTTCAAACTGTTTCGTAGTTTACACTTCTTTGAAAACTAACATTGCAGGTACATGGTACTTTGACAGTGGCTGCTCCAGACACATGACAGGCGATCGTACATGCCTGTCAGACTACTCAGCAATTTGTGGTGGTTCTGTTACATATGGAGGAGGAGCTAAAGGAAGAGTTACAGGCAAAGGAACTTTGAATGTGCCAGACTTTCCAAAACTTCAACATGTGTTGTATGTGGAAGGTCTGACAGGTGTGTTATGTTTGGCAGTAGATCCTCAGATAACTGCTATCAAGCTGAACAAGAAGGTAGATGCCTGGTGTCAAAGCCTGACGAAGCTGAACTGTGGCACCAGAAAATGGGACATGCAAGTACCCATTGCATTCAGAAACTTCTGAAGGCTGATGCAGTCAAAGGTGTTCCTAACCTTAAATTCGACCCTGACAAAGTATGTGATCCATGTACAAAAGGTAAGCAGGTACGTGCTTCTCATCCTGTTACTGATTCAGTTAACACCAGCACATGTTTTGAATTACTTCACATGGATTTGATGGGACCTATTGAAGTTGAAAGTATAGGTCGAAAGAAATATGTGTTAGTATGCACTGATGATTTTTCAAGGTTTACTTGGGTGGAATTCTTGCGAGAAAAATCTGAAGCCTTTGATCACTTCAAAAAGCTGTACAAAAAGTTCAAGAAACTCTATCACTCCAGTGTCATACGGATCCGAACTGATCATGGAAGAGAGTTTGAGAATGAAAGCTTCAATGAATTTTGTGAAAGGAAGGGCATCTCTCACGAGTATTCGGCACCCAAAACACCACAACAAAACAGTGTGGTTGAAAGGAAGAATAGGACGCTCCAGGAAATGGTTAGAGTTATGTTGAACTCAAAAAACCTATCCAAAAGGCTGTGGGCTGAAGCGGTCAACACTGCGTGCCATTTGATCAATAGGGTGTATCTTCGCCCTGGCACAAAGACTACCCTATATGAGATTTTAAATGGTAAGAAGCCTAATCTCAAATACTTACATGTTTTTGGTTGCCTTTGCTTTGTGCTGAATGACAGGGAATACCTTACAAAGTTGGACACTAGAAGCAGTAAAGCCCTATTCCTTGGGTATGCTAGCAACAGCAGAGCTTATCGTGTGTACAATCTTGACACTGAAACCATTCAAGAATCTGTCAATGTTGTGTTTGACGAGGCTGGATCTCTGCATGATAGGATTGATGAATTGGATGCTTCCCATCTAATTGAAAGTTCTGAAGAACCTTCTTCCAGTGATAAGTCCTCCAGCGATCAGCCGTCCACGAGTCAAACTTCACCGAGCTCTGACATAGACGACCACTCTGACACACCAGTGTCAAACCATGATAGACGGGACCCTCCTATCAGAATAAGGAAGGATCATCCCACGACTCAGGTAATCGGAAGTATGACAGAGGGAGTCCAAACCAGAAAGAAGGATCCTATCAACTACCGAGAGATGGTCCGATCTGTGTGTCTATCGTCAAGGTTTAATCTTCTGCATTCTGCTTGTTATTTATCTTTATTTGAACCAAAGAATGTTAAAGATGCTCTTGCAGATGAGTTTTGGATTAAGTCCATGCAAGAGGAACTCAGCCAATTTGAGTATAATGATGTGTGGGAATTGGTTCCAAGGCCCAGTGACAAGAACGTGATTGGAACCAAATGGATATTCAAGAATAAAACCGATGAAAAGGGCAACGTCGTGAGGAATAAATCTAGATTGGTTGCTCAGGGGTATACGCAAGTTGAAGGCATTGACTTCGACGAAACGTTTGCTCCTGTGGCAAGATTAGAATAAATCCGTCTTTTGATTTCTATTGCTTGTGCTGCAGATTTTTCACTTTATCAAATGGATGTCAAAAGTGCATTTTTGAACGAGATACTTGAAGAGGAAGCTTATGTTGAACAACCTAAGGGGTTCGAAGACGTGTCAAAGCCGGATCATGTTTATAGACTTAAAAAGGCCCTATACGGTTTGAAGCAAGCTCCTCGTGCATGGTATGCCCGTCTAACTAATTTCTTATTGGAGTTAAAACTTTGTAAGAGGTAATACCGACAAAACCCTCTTTGTCAAACATTTGGAAAATGATTTCATTATAGCACAAATTTACGTGGATGACATAGTTTTTGGTGCTTCTGATGTCAAACTGGTAGATGCGTTTGTCACCAGTATGTCTAACACTTTTCAGATGAGTATGGTAGGTAAATTAAATTATTTTTTAGGTTTACAAATTATGCAAAGTAAGGATGGTGTATTTATTTCTCAGTCAAAATATGCATTAGGTTTAGTTAAGAGATTTGGGCTTGAGAGTGCTAAACACATGAAAACTCCTATGGGTAGTAGTGATAAGCTATGTAGAGACAATTCAGGTGTCAAAGTCGATCCTACTCTATATCGTAGCATGATTGGAAGTCTCTTATATCTCTCTGCCAGTCGTCCTGATATTTTATTCAGTGTAGGTGTATGTGCAAGGTACCAGTCTGACCCCAAGGAGTCACACTTAAAAGCTGTTAAAAGGATAATTAGATATATCTCTGGCACTCCTAATTTGGGTATCTGGTATACAAAACAGTCTGGCACTGACATTACAGGGTATAGTGATGCGGACTGGGCAGGTGATGTGGATGACATGAAGAGCACAAGTGGAGGTGGATTTCTTGTCGGTGCAAACTTGGTGTCATGGTCTAGCAAGAAGCAAAATTGCATCTCACTCTCAACGGCTGAAGCTGAATACATTTCAGCAGCTAGTGGATGCACTCAACTCTTATGGATGAGACAAATGCTAGAAGACTATGGTTTGCCCTCTGAAACTCTGACTCCCTTGTGTGACAATGCTAGTGCAATCGAAATAGCTAAAAATCATGTACAACACTCTCGCACTAAGCACATTGACATAAGACACCATTTTATTCGTGACTTGGTTGAAAAAGGTTTAATTGCTTTAAAGTTTGTGACAACAAAAGAACAATTAACAGATATTTTTACTAAAGCTCTTGACTTTGAGAGATTCTCATACTTGAGAAAATCTCTAGGGATGTGTAACCCTCCTACTGAATGATTTGACTATGTGTGACTGTTGTCTAACCTTTGACACTGTGATGTTAAAGTTTGTTCCTTTGTCGATTATACTTTTTCATGTTATAAAACTGAGAGATACAAGTGTGAGATCTCAAAGTTGTAAAACATGGTGATTTTGTCCTATTTATATTTCAAGTTAAATGAAAGTACTATGGCCAGCACGTTGTTAGAACTCTGACCATGTGGAATCAAAGTTTATTTGGAAAATAAATGGGCTAATTTTTCTTTATCTCATTTAGTACTAAAGATTGGACGTGATTAGGCACACAATCTTTGTGGAAGGAATAATGAGATTGCTTTTTATCGACATTTTGTAACTTTGACATCTCAGTATCAAACCTGGCAGCAGTCATCATAATTTGAATCTTTTCGAGCTTATTTTTTATTCTGCAAATTTGTTTTAAGTTGTTGCGAATTTTATGGTTTTTAAATCCTAATTTAACCTAATCCGATTTAAATTGGTACTTACCTAAGTTTTAGGAATTTGTTTTAGATATTTTTCTCATTATATTTGATTTTAATTTGAATCCCTTTAATTCCGATTGATTTGTTAAGTTTGTTATACAACTCACCTCCCTACTTAAGTGTTTTGCAGCAGCCTTGTCACATCACTCCCTCACGCCTCTCAAAGCACCTCCTACACCACAAACCTTTCAACTCTCTCTCTCTCTCTCCCACGTCTCTCACAAACCCCTCACATTCTCTCTGTCTTTCTCTGAATCTCCTCAACTCACACAAAAACCTACTATGGCCGACAAGAACCTCCAAGACCTTCTCGCCAAAACCCTTGCCTCGCCGGACGGTGCCAAAATTCTTCAACGACTGCTCGACAGTTAAATGGAGAAAGCCGCTCAATCCTCCACTTCTCAACCCGCCTTGGAAGGTACCTCACTTCCTCCAATCTCTGAAACTGTCACTCCAACTCCGGCCACCGCTGAAATTACTCCACCACCAACTATCACCGAACCAACTCCTCCCATCACCGAATCTTCAACCTCTCTCCCTACTGAACCCACTGCCGCCTCTCACTCCTCTCCCACCAAGTCTGAAAACCCTAATCCTCCCTCTAAGCCATCAATCGAGGAGTCTGACAAGGCCTTTGACGAAGAAACAGAGTGCATCCTGCAGGAACCGTTTCTCCAACCTGATTCTACCCCTCTGCCGTCAAAGTCTTTTGAAGATCTGCCGATCTCTGCCACTGGAGCCGACCCAACTGAAGTCCTTCATGAGCCTCCACTTCGATACGCTCTCCCAGGACAAGAAGGTTTCCCCATTATTGCTGAAGAGCCGGGGAACCTCAAGCTCATCTCTGACGCTGTCCATCAACTCGAAGGAAAGATGCCAGAACGGAGATCCGAAAGGATTTTCGAAGAGACGGTGAAGAAACAGTACAAGAAACTTGCTGCCACCTGCCGGAAAAAGGTGAAGCCCAGGAAGTTCCAAAGGAGTCTGACGGACACTCCCCACGTTTTCACCAAGGATGACGATCTACCGGAACAGTCGCAAAAGTCTGACACTATCATGTCAGACTTCGAATCTGGAGATCTCGACAACTCCGACGACGAGGACTTCCAAGCAGATCCTCAAGCCGCCGAGCAGTCCGAAGAACATGCTGATTCCAGTGGAGACCAACCTGAGAAGAAGAAAAGAAAGTCTGATGCCGCTACCTCTGTCAAGAAGTCAAAGCCGAAGCCGAAAAAGTCAGTGTCAAAGTCCTCCAAACGCCCAGCAAAGTCCGAGTCCCCAGATCAACCAGACGTCAAAAGATCAAAGAAACCAAAGGTGGAACAATCTGAGTCCATGGAGCCCACTCATTCCAAAGGGAAAGGTACTCAATCTTCTTCTGATGAAGACAACTCTGACTATGACACCAGCCGCTCTTATTCTCTTAAGTACTATCATTGTCTTGCTAAGTCGCTTAAAGTCCTTTACTCTAAGAGAGAGTTTAAGATTGAAAAGATGATGGATAGGACAATGTTTTCCAAACATGGGTAAGATTTGCTGCTTAAGAGAAGGGGTTTGACTAGGACTGTGACAGACTTTACGGTTTTTAGTCCTACTTTGGTGTTAGAGTTGTTTGCCAACATGCTGAAGGATGAAGTATTCCAAACCGGGAAACCCAAGTTTGGAAAGTCGTATGTTAGGGGGAAGATCATTAAGTTTGACCCTGAAACTATCAATTCTTTCCTGGGGTTAAGCTCTGAGTGTGTGGAAGCCTTGCCAAAGTCTGCAGATACGGATGTCGCTATTGAGCTGACTGGTGGAAAAGCAAAGACCTGGGTGACCAAGCTGCCTGTCTCCACCCTGACCTGGAAATATGTGGCCCTGTTCAAAATCTGTGTTCACAACTGGCTGCCAAACAAAAATTTCTCAGTGGTGTCAAAGGAGCAAGCTGAATTCCTGTACCGTGTTGGCACTGGTCTCCCCATTAATTTTGGTCAAGCTATTTTTACTAACATTTTCCGTGCAGTTTCTAAGGCTGATTCCACCTATCTACCACATCCTTGCCTTCTCCATGCGCTAATCATATCTCAAGGTGTCACTCCGTTGGATGAAGAGTTGCAGTCTGACCCCATTCCTCTGGTGTTTGAGCAATCTCTGACCAGGAAAGGTGATACACGGGTCAAAGATTTGCCATACGAGCCGAGTGACGTATCTGAGGATGAAGAAGTGGATGCTGGTACATCTTCCCAAGATTAAACCTCCAAGATCCGACAGGCAAAGCGACTTCTCAAGCAGGCCTTAAAGTTACTTCAAGATCTGGAATAAGCTTTCCTACCTGTTCCATTCAGGGGGAGACGATCTGAAGATGGTGGAAGTTGGCTGAAGAGACTTTGACTCTGAAGATGGTGGAAGTTGGCTAAAGAGACTTTGACTCTGTTCTGCTGCTGCCTTTAAAATTTCAAATTTCTGTTCCAAAAACAATTTCCTTTGCTGAATTTTTAATGTTTCCTTGTTGCTGGATATTTTGTGATTCAGGGGGAGTTTATTACAATCCCTGTAATCATTTGTTTTGCTTATGCAATGATCGTTTTTGCTTATGGTTGATCCATTATTTTTATTGCTTTTATTATGGTTATACCATATATTTTGTGGCAATGAATGCTATTTTGTTATGGATGAACCATATGGAATGGAAACAGGTCGGATAAGCTTAAGGGGGAGATTGTGAAGTACGAAAATGCGAATATGTAAGTTTGACACACGGTTGTCAAACTTACTCGCATTAACAGGTTAGTGTCAAAGTCTTATATGCTTACAACTTTGACTCTTCAATGTCAAAGTTCCGAATCTGTTTGATACAACTAATTCCTACTTTTTAGGAAACTTATATTTATCCGTTTAATGACGTTTTTACTGGTCCTATTTATTAGGATTCGTATATATTATGCCTATTAATTATATCTTATTTATTGTATAGTTTATATTATTGTTATAGGTTGTTATTCTAGTTCCTAAATAATAGGGAGCACCTCTACATCTTTATCTAACCCCCACGTGAGTTAGTGGGAGTTCATTTTCAGTGTATGAACAGGTAAAGACGTGGAAGAAGACACGATCCATTGCCAAGTAGTGGAAGAAGTGCTCGTGTGCTCCAAGTTCTATAAATACAAGACGAGGAAGACTAGAGAAGGTGCGGATCAGAGGTGAAACACATATACATACGAGCTCTAGGCTGAATCGTCTTTCCCAATCATTCTTCAAGCACACGAAGTCTGCGATCGAGGTGTGGAATCCATCTCCGGAGAGTGAATCCTACGGTGGAGGAACATTTGGGTTGTATTGTGTGTTTCTTGTGTTTGATTGTTTTCGTAGGAATTTTTCTAAGGAGTGAACTTAGGAAAATTTCTATCTTGTTTAGTATTTTGTTCTTCACTTGTAAAAACCTTGTTTTGAATAAGTGAAAACTATTTTGCCGTGAGGCTCTCGAGGGTTTATAATTTATAAACCTTCGAATATTTAATTCCGCTGTGTCAAACTCTTTAGCTTCCGCGTGTGTTAAAATACTCTATTTTGCGTGTGTCAAACCTTTGTGTTTTACTATCTTTGACACCATTGTGTTAAACTCGGGCACTAAATTATATCATATATATCTCTGGCACTTGAGATTGGGTCACATCAGCTTGAAGCGGATTCAGAGACTCGCAGATGACGGTACATTGGACTTAGTCCGGGCTATACCTTATCAAGTATGCGAATCCTACATCGAGGGCAAGATGTCAACTAGGCCTTTTAAGGCTAGTCAGTCTCGAGCAGAGGAAGTGTTGGAATTGATCCATTCTGACATATGTGGACCGATGTCCACACAGGCTCGTGGAGGGTACGAGTACTTCGTCACTTTTATTGACGATTACTCAAGGTACGAATATGTTTACCTGCTTTGCTACAAGTTTGAATGCTTTGAGAAATTCAAAGAGTTCAAGGCTGGGTAGAAAAGAAGGTCGGGAAAACTATAAAGTCGCTGCGATCTGACCGCGGTGGCGAATACATCGGTAACGAGTTCCTGCAATATTTGTCAGAAAATAGGATTACATCCCAGTGGACTGCACGGGGTACTCCCCAGCAAAACGGTGTGGCTGAAAGAAGAAATAGGACTCTTCTAGAGATGGTAAGATCAATGATGAGTTATGAAAACTTACCAATTTCATTTTGGGGCTACGCATTGGAAACAGTAGCTTACGTGCTAAATGTGGTGCCATCTAAATCAGTTCCTAAGACGCCTTCTGAGCTCTTCCTTGGTCGCAAACCAAGTTTGTGCAAGTTTAGAGTATGGGGCTGTCCAGCACACGTACTGTCGAAGGAACCTGATAAGTTAGAAAGCAGGTCAAAAGTAATGTTGTACATAGGGTATCCCAGGCAAACGAAAGGTGGTTACTTTTACTGTCCTCATAGTCAAAGAGTCGTTGTTAGCACCAACGCTAGATTCTTGGAGGACGAGTATGTGAGTAATCACAAGTCAAGGAGTGATATCGTTCTTCAAGAAATTAAAAACGAGAATGTGATTCCAAGGGAAAGGGAACGTGTAGATGTGGGTGCACCTGTGAAAGGTACAGCACCACAGACACGTTCTTTAGTGCAAGGTGCAGAACCACAAGTTACGGCACCTACTACTGACACGGCACTGATGCCTCGTCGTTGTGGGAGAGTTATTTTCCAGCCGGAAAGGTACATGCTTGTGGGTGAGTCTTCGGACTTAAGCCCAGAAGACGGACATGAGGACTCTGACCCACTGACTTACGAAGAGGCAGTGCAGGATAAGGATGTTGCCAATATTGGAATTGTATACATAAAAGCATTATGATTGGTATATTAGGAAACGTTATGTTTGATATACTGGTAATCATTAATGACTTGCAATAAACAACTTCTGTCTGAATTAACAATCATACGATGCGAACAAACACATCCAGTTATCTCGTCGATAGGGAGATCATACGGTGTGTAAGAGATCACAGAAGATCATATAGATCGTTCGACCTAGCGAGATATAAACAGTTATCACAGCTGAGACAGTTTTTGGTTTGGCTGTCGGTTTAGGCTGCGGCACACAAGTCCATAAGTGGTTTATCTTGACTGCTTTGTGTGACCGGTACATCTCAATGTATTGATAGGATCAACAGTGAGATGAACCATTCTACTTGACATATGAATGAGTAAAGATCTCGGTAACTTGGTCGGATCTAAAGTCTATTGAAGCTGAGGGGCACACATGGGTTGACTGTCACTTTGACTTGCTATGGTGGAGAGTCTTACATGTACTCGTATATCTGCATCTTGGGTGATGGCAGTTTGTGTGGGGTTTCCTCAGGCTGGATTTAGATAACCATATCCGTTTCAGGATGGTGACATTCCCTGGGAAGCTCACGAGGTTCGTTATGCTAAGTCATGCAGGCTGAATCATTGATTCAAGCATAAGCGATAAGGGTTGAGTGGTACTACTCAGGAATAATAAGAGATTAATTAATTACAGCTAATTGTCATACGCTGAATTAATTAATGAATGTCTGAAACCTTAAATATGGGGATTAACCAAGTCAATGCAACCCGTTCCTAATAACGTGGTAATAAAGGGGTAGGTCAGCATTAATTCTCTGGTGGCATGAATTAATGTTTATTAATTAATTATGTTCTGGGTTGAACATGGAATTAATTAATAGGAGGCCCACTTTATTATTTGCATTTGATCCCTGGTCTGGCCCAACACTGCTCAGAGCCCATTAGGGTTTATTAAACCCTAATAGCCCATTCTCAGATCTATATAAATAGATGAATCTCTCACTTGCCCACATAAGTTTAAGTTTGATTTTCAAATCAAAAACCCTAGAGAGATTGTGAGAGAGTGGGCGGCTGTAGATCCGGTAGCGTATCCTCACCAGATTTCCGGATCGAGCAAGGGAACAGATCAGAAGATTAGATCTGTAGGAACACCATCGTTTTGATCGATTCCAGATCCAGATCTGCACCATCTTCATTGTCGTCATCGATCTAGATCTGTAGATCAGTCTTTGGAGTTTAAGGTATCCCTTTGAATCTACGAATTAAATTAAATAGGAGCATGCATAGGGCATTTATTGTTTGTCATGATATTTATTTTGATATCCATAAATCGAATCCGGAGTTTTAATAAACGGCGATTCATGTCGCCTATTGTAGACTCAGTTCCTACAGCCAAATGGCGTGTCGCCATGGATTCGAAATTGAATCCATAACCGCTATGGATGTATACCAGAAAACTGATTTGCCGGATGACTTTAAGGCCATAGGGTGCAAATGGGTATACAAGAGAAAGAAAGGGGTGGATGGAAAACTTACGGCTTTTAAGGCCAGGCTGGTGGCAAAGGGTTATAGTCAGAAAGAGGGCATTGACTATGACGAAACCTTTTCACCCATAGCCATGCTCAAATCCATCCGGATACCTCTTGCCATAGCTGCGCATATGGACCTCGAGATTTGGCAGATGGATGTCAAAACCATTTTTCTAAACGATTACCTTGAAGAAGGTAGGGACATCTATATGCAGCAACCCGAGGGTTACATATGCAAGGGCGAAGGACATCTTGTCTGGAAGCTTAGGAAGTCCTTGTATGGACTTAAGCAAGCTTCAAGGTCGTGGAACTTACGTTTGAACGATGTGATTAAATCCTATGGATTTGCATAGTTGGAAAATGAAAGTTGTGTTTACCGAATTTGTGTAAGTGGGAGCGTGGTTTTCCTTGCACTATACGTTGATGTCATACTCCTATTTGGAAACAACGAGGGAGTGATGTCGGAAATCAAGGTTTGGTTATCCGAACAGTTCCAAATCAAGGATTTGGGAGAAGCTGGCTACATTCTTGGGATTAAGGTCTTACGAGATCGTAAGAGAAGAATGTTGAGCTTATCCCAGACATCCTATGTGGATATTGTGATTGCCCGGTTCAGCATGCAACTTGCCAAGAAAGGTTTGCTACCTTTCCGTCATGGCGTTCATCTTTCTAGTGGGCAGTGTCCTCAGACACAGCGGGAGAAAGACGAGATAAGTCTTGTACCATATGCTTCAGCGGGTGGGTAGTCTCATGTATGCGATGCTGTGTACCAAGCCAGATATTTGTTATGCCATTGGCATGGTAGCAAGATATCAATCTAACCCTGGACAGGCGCACTGGACTGCTGTAAAGCACATCCTCAAGTACTTGAAAAGAACTAGGAATTTCTGCCTAGTTTATCAAAGTGAGGATTTGTGCCCTGTGGCTTATACAGACTCGGATTTCCAAGGGGACCAGGATGAGAAGAAATCGACCTCAGGATATGTGTTTACCCTGGGAGGTGGAGCTGTATCTTGGAGGAGCTCAAAGCAAAAATGCATTGCTGACTCCACCATGGAGGCGGAATATGTCGCCGCCTCCGACGCCTCGAAAGAGAGGGTATGGCTCAGGAACTACCATTTAGAGTTGGGCGTGATCCCGAGTTTGCCGAGGAGCATCATAATTTATTATGATAACTCTGGTGTAGTGTCAAACTCAAAGGAACCGCGGTCTCACAGGGCAAGCAAACACATAGAGAGAAAGTACCATATCATATGAGAAATCGTATCGAGGGGCGATGCGCAAATTAAGAAGATTGACACTGCTGACAATCTTGTTGATCCATTTACAAAGAGCTTGCCGCAGAAAGTTTACGAAAGACATATTCGTGAGCTGGGTCTAAGGTGGATGCCGACCACTGACTGTGGTTAAAGAGATAGCAGACTAGATAGACGGACTGTATACTATGTAATAGCTTAGTCATGCTTTGAGTATAAGTGGGAGATTGATGGGTTTTGTATACTGAAAGCATTTATTATAATGAGTATACAACGATTTAATTCTCCTATCTGTTAAACAAACTACATGTGTGAACAAAGGTATCCTCTTGTCTCACCGATAGGGACAATCATACAGCGTGTTGTAGATCGTAGAAGACAGTATGATCAGTTGACCTAGTGAGACATAAACCTAATCACAGTCGAGACAGCGTATGAGGACACGTCTGTCCGGATGGCTGTGGCATCGTCGGAATAAGTAGTCTATCTTGGTTACTTGACATGCTGGTACGCAGAGGTGACGTATTGATGGACCGCAGTGAGATGTATTCGTCTGTCTAACATCAGCAAATACAAGATCTCGTTATATTGATTGAGTCCAAACCTTAATGAAGGTTCAGGGGTTTGCACGGGTTGACTGTTGCTTTGACTTGCCATGGTGGAGAGCCTAAGTAACGTGCTCGTATATCCGCATCTTCGGTAACAACAGTTCGTGTAGTACCGCCTGAGACTGGGTTTAGGTAACCATATCCGAGTAATAGGATGGGGACATTCCCGGAGGAGCTCAGTAACACTCACCGTGCCAAAGTCTTGCAGGCTGATTAAGTTCAGGCACGAGTGATAAGGATTGAGTGGTACTACTCAGGAATTATAAGATATTAATTAATTGTAGTTAGAGCTTGTCAGAGGCTCCGATTAATTAATGATTGTCCGGTAACCTTAAATATGAGGATTCTCAATTAATGCAACTCGTTCTCATAACATGGTAATAAAGGGGTAGGTCAGTATTAATTCTTTGGTGAAAAAGAATTAATATTAATTAATTAATTGTGTCCTGAGTTGTCGACATGGGAATTAATTAATTCATAGGCCCACTTTATTATTTGCATTAGGTCCCAGGTCTAGCCCAAGAAAAGTGTGCTGAATTGAGCCCAGGAGCCCATTAGGGTTTACAACCCTAGGTCTATAAATAGACAGCTCTCCCTCACAAGTTGTAACAAAATTGGAAAATTGAAACCCTAGTGAGAGAGAGAGGTGGGCGCCGACTTCAAGGAGAGAGGAGGAGAATTTTTTAATTCTGGTCCTGCTCAAATACAGATCTGTGGAATCCTCAACAGTAGCAGATCTGAACGCACCGGGAAACAGATCTAAAGATCTAATCTGGAGAACAACTCCTAATTCTTTCTCTCTGTCTTTTTCGATCATTATTAAATCTAGAAATTAGATTTCTAATTTCTTGTTCCGCAGATTTAATTATATCGCGTGGTTGATTCTGAATCTGGGTAATACAAACGCGAAAGATCGTTTCTGAGACTACGGAATTAAGGTAAATAATTCTATGTCCACACATTAAATTCAATAGGAGCATGCTTAGGATTTATGAATGTTTTATGAACAATAACCATAAATGGTCCGGTTTATTTGGTTTTTGTGATTCGGTTCACGGTAAAACCCTACACTCAACATGTTCTGCATTATCTAGCTGCTTGTCCTTCTAGAGGGTTGTGTTACCACAGCTCCGGGGATCTTACACTTAGAGCTTATTGCAATGCGGATTGGGGTGCATGTTGCACTACTCGACGATCCATTTCCGGTTATTGTGTTTTCCTTGGAGAGAGTCTTATATCCTGGAAGACCAAGAAACAATCCAGAATCTCTTGCTCTTCTGCTGAAGCCGAATATAGAGCCATGAGATCAACAGTTCATGAAATTCAATGGATCACCTACATGTTGGGTTTCTTTGGTATTTCACCTAAGTTGCCAATTCCGCTTTTCTGTGATAGCGTGGCAGCTTTGCACATTACCATGAACTTGGTGTTTCACGAAAGAACAAAACATATTGAAATCGACTGCCACGCTGTGCGTGATGCTTTTAAATCAGGTTTGATTTCTCCCACACATGTTTCCTCAAAACTCCAAGTTGCCGACTTGCTTACGAAGGAAGTTTCCAGTTCGGTTTTTCATGCTCTCATTTCCAAGCTGAACTTGTGGGATGTTCAGCTTGAGGAAGGGGTGTTGAAGTTCAAGTGTGTTGAGGATGGTGATGAGAATGATAGTGTGCAATGCAAGAGGAAGAAGCCGATCAATAAGGTTGCTGCTACTATGCATACATACGTGAAGGATTTGTATTTACATCACAAGAGACCTCCCTACTTTTAGTTGACGTGGCATATGTTTGCTTACTTTTTTTTGCTCTTTTTTGGGTTTGGTATTGGTGCTTAGCTGACTTTTTTACCACGCCACTCTTGCCTTTTTTTTTTGTTTGTAAAAGCTGAGATTGTACAGAGTTTGTTACGAGTGAATGAGAATCAATTTTGTGTTCCCAAATTCTCTCTCGTCTTCTCCAAGGTTTCTGTGGGATTTCTACAGAAACAGATGTTCGTATATATTTATAAAAAATACTCCCTCCGTCCCGTGCCAATAGACGTGTTTCTTTTCGGCACGGGAATTAAGGAGGTTGTGTTTTGTAGTTAATTGTGTTTGTTAATAAAGTAGAAATAAATGATTAACTTTTGTAGGGCCCACAAATTTTGTTTATAATTTTTAAAAAAAACTGATCTTTGAAATATTTTTATAAATAAAAATTTTGTTTTCCTAATTTATTTATAAAAACTGATCTTTGAAATAATTTTATTAATAAAATTTTTGTGATTTATGCAGATTATAGAAACTACACAAATTCCACTACATTTGAGCACAGTCAATGATGATGTTCTTTACATCAATTAAAATTCATTACCATCACTAAAAATGAACATTACATTAGTTCCCACCAATTTCAATTTTAGCCAAAATAAATTGCCGCCACTTACAACAAATAATCAAAATAAATTGCCGCCACTTACAACAAATAATTCCAACTGTTAGTACACAAATCACACTTCATTACAGAAATTACACTACAACTTTCATCACACAATCTGAAAAAGTCGAAGCCAAAAAAAAAGGAAAGAAAGATGGGAAACAAAACAGATTTAACCCAAGAGCAAAGGAATCACATCGTGCAGTTTATCTTTCAATCTTGTGTTGATGGCAAACCACCTCGAGGCAAGTTATTGGAAGCTACAAGGAGATTCGAAGTAAGCATGAGCACCGTGCACCGTCTATGGAAAGCTGCGCAAGAACAAATGAATAGGGGTGAACCAATAAATATTCGTAAATGCAGGTTTGTCATAAATAGGACAAAAAAAGTGGAACTTGATTTAGAAAAACTTTCTAGCCTAGAATGTTCAAAGAGGGGAACAATTAGGAAATTAGCAAGCGGGCTGGGAACAAGTAAGTCTACCGTGGGTAGGTGGGTGCAAGCTGGGAAGATAAGGGCACACACATCTGCGATTAAGCCAGATTTAACTGCAACGAACAAGTTAGTAAGGCTGAAATTTTGCCTTCAATCCATAGAGTTAGATATGACTGAAAAGAAATTCATGTTTAGGAGTATGCATGATACCGTGCACATTGACGAGAAGTGGTTTTATTTAACAAGAGGTGCCCACAGATTTTACCTATCACCCGGAGAAGAAGAGCCAAATAGAACATGTAAGAACAAAAAATTTATTGGAAAAGTCATGTTCATGTGTGCCGTAAGCAGGCCTATTTTCAAAGATGATGGAGAAGTTCTATTCGATGGAAAAATTGGCATTTTTCCATTCACAAAACAAGTTCCGGCAAAGAGAAGCAGCAAAAACCGGGCAGCAGGCACATTAGAGACCAAAGCAATTGATTCAATCACCAAAGAAGTCATAAAAGAATGCATAATTACACAAGTATGATCTCGGCTATTTACAAGAATTAAATCATCATCATAGCTTTTTTACAGTTTGTGATCTCAGCTATTTATCATCATAGATCATCCCAGCAATCAAGTCAAAGTGGCCAGAAGGAGCAAGCAATGATATTTTGATACAACAGGACAATGCAAGACCACATATCCAAAACAATGACCGGAATGCAGCAAGTACAGATGGGTTCAACATAAAATTAGTACAACAACCTCCGAATTCTCCGGACTGCAATGTTAATGACTTGGGATGGTTTAGAGCAATACAATCCATTCAAGTAGAAACAGCATGCAGCACAATAGATGAACTTGTCAATGCAGTCACAGATTCATTCGAGAATTTGTCACCAACAACACTCAACAATGTGTTCTTAAGTCTACGAGGCTGCCTTTTGGAAATCATGAAGGTAAAAGGCCAAAACTGCTACAAAATTCCACATATGGGAAAGCATGCATTAATAAGATCAGATTCACTGCCTAGAACCTTAGAAGTTTCAGGGGAGCTAATCACAGAGTGCATTGACTACCTCATACAGCAGGGCAACAATGAAGGGCTCACAGAAATTATTCAGGCACTAGGCTTACAATCTGCCTTACAAGCTTAATCTTCATGGCACATCACTTTTGTTTGTTTTTGTTTTAGTGTTTTAAATGCACTAGGTGCAGGGGATGTGTTGATCAAGCTCAGTTTTTGTAAGAATATTCATCATTGCTCAATTAAAGTTTGTGTATACTTTCTGTTCTTATCAGCCAGGATATTCTCAGAAAAATTCATCATCGAAATTAAAGTTTGTGTACACTTTCTGTTCTTATCAATTTCAGAAACCAAATTTCATCATCGCATATCAATTTCAGAAACCAGAATTCATCATCGCATATCAATTTCAGAAACCAGATTCATCATCAGAAACCAGAATTCATCATCGCATTTCAATTTCATTGGCCAAAATTCATCATCGAATATCAATTTCATCAGCCAAGATTGCAGAAAAATTTCGATTGCAGAAAGATCTCAGAAAAATTTCATCATCGATCTTAGTTACCTCAATCTCGATTGCAGCAGTATCAACCTCCACAGCAGCCCAGATGCGGTCGACGGATCAAAGGGAAAAAATGGGGGGCTGATGTCCGACATAGATTCCGATTCAGAGGAGGAAACGAAGGGCTCCGGTTCTAATTCACGCCCGCCGCCAGCGTGCCCACCGCTCCTATCGGTCATCGTGGTGGGGGGGTGGCGGATCTGAGAAAACTGCCGAACATTTTGAGCAGCGGAGGAGGAAACGAAAGGCTCCAGTTCTGAACCACGCCCGCCGCCAGCGTGCCCACCGCTCCCAGCGGTCATCGTGGTGGGGGGGCGGCGAATCTGATTATTCCGACGAATATTTTGAGCAGCGACGGCGGAAACGAAGGGCTCCGGTTCTGAATCACATCCGCCGCCAGCGTGCCCACCGCTCCCGTCGGTCATCGTGGTGGGGGGGCGGCGGATCTGAGAAAGAAGGCGAGGGGAAAACCAACCGTCTTTGTCCGATTGTGGGTAAAATCGTTGCGGCGGCGGATGGAAATGACGATTTAACGGCGAGGGGCTAACGGGCAAACGATTTCAACGAGTGGAGATCCACCCATCGTCATCACGTGTAGGGGTGGTGGGTTTTCGAGACCTCATCTATGGAGGATTTAGGGTTCGTCGATGGATAGAGAGGGTGAGGGAGAGGGAGAGAGAGAGAGAAATAATTAGGGGTGAATGGGAGTGGGTAGTAAATTAGGGTAATGGTGTTAATTAATTAGGCTGGGATAATTCTTTTAATTAAGATTAGTATTCCCTAATTATTTCCATAAAAGGAAACACGTCTATTCTATCGGGACGCCGGATTCGGTAAGTATGTCTATTGTAGTGGGACGGAGGGAGTATATATTTAATTTTGTTTTCTTTTAAGTTATCATAATATTTATATTAATATATATTTTTTAAATTAAGTGTTATCATATTAATTTTTATAGTGTAAATCATATCCAATGATTATGGGAACATTATAATTTTTCATTGTACCAAATTTTTATTGATGATCCCATATCAAAGTTTATGAACAAGGTCGTACGCAAAAGCAATCGTGCGTGTGTGTGGGTCTAAGTATATTTTAAGTTAACCTTTAGCGAGATAGTTGATCAGTTAGATAAAAATTTAAGTCGAGCAAGTATTAAGTGAATTTTCAATTATACTTTAACAACAGAGGTTAGTTGTTGGGTTTAAAAAATAGCATGAGTTGCATACTGGAAACAAATAAATAACACAAAGATTATAGTAGGTTGGAAGCCAACTATCCCTATGTCCACTCTTCTATCTCTATGGAAGGAAATTACTATATTTAGTTGTTTTCGGTAACACAGATTACAACTCTTGATCTTCTCTAACGAGAGTCTTCAGCGGACATTGATTGTAGGCGCAATAGTTGGTTGAATATAGATTACAATTTAAGTTCTTTGCTAACGGGAGGTTTTATTTTCCTCTGGTCACAGGTTGCTGTAATCTCAAGTTTTACCGCACTTTATGCTAGGCTCTACAATTGACTTTGCGTTGAAAGTTAATGTTCTCTTTCATGAACGTCAATTTGGTAGATTGATCCTATAGATTTGTGATATTTCATTGCCTATATCGATGATTATTTAGATTACTGTGGTAGTCTCGAGCAAGATGCACAGAAGACTTAGAGAGCCTTAATAAGAGAGATAATTTGAGCAGCTTTATCAACAAGATCAACGATAGTTAATCGATTCGTAATCTCCATCATAATCCGTAAAAATTCGTATCCTTTAATTCACCTTGTATGTAGGGGTGAGCAACGGTCGGTTCGGTCTGAAAACCGAACCGAACCGCCCAAACCGCCAAATCGCAAATCCTAAAAAATCAAACCGAACCGCACCGCTAGGAGTATGTAAACTGCACCGAAACCGCACCGAACAGAATGGGCGGTTTCGGTTTGGTTTGACGGTTTGCACCGAACCGAACCGCACCGCACCGAACTGCACGGTTTCGGTTTAAACTGAACTTTTTCCACCTATTTTTCAATATGCTTGAATTTAAACATATATTTTCATGTTCCAACATTCATTAAAAGTCCAAATACACCAAATATAATCCCACAAGTTCAACAAACAAGTCTAACTCATAAATCTAAATACACAAGTTCATAAATAACAATTCAAATCTAAGTTCAAATCTATAAATTCATATCCAAATCGCCCGAACCGAACCGAAACCGAACCGCCCAAACCGAACCGCACCGCCATATTTCGGTTAAAACCGAACCGAACCGAATTTTGGCGGTTTCAAAAAATCCAGACCGAACCGAACCGAACCGAACCAAAATCGCCGGTTTACGATTTGGTTCGGTTTTCGGTTCGGTTTTGCTCACCCCTACTTGTATGAGATATTTTATTACCTTCTCTTTGAAGTTGAATGTCCAAATTAAATAATAAATATTATAACACCGACCCAGTGTTGGTTGAAATTCATATCCATAAATATACATTTCTAATTTGTCATCATTTCTGACGTTGCAACCAATTTCCATTTCATTTGGTCGGTGAAAATTTTGAAACCATCTTGTTTTTTCATCTCTTATTATTTTTTTGGGTGGATAATCTAATTATAATCAAATACATCCTCGTACAATATATATTAACAAACCATATATTTATCATTATAAAATGTAAATATATATAATCAATAAATGTAGTACGAAATGCAAGTTCTTAAATTCCTGTACTTGTGACATATTTGTACCACTTTGAAATGATAGTCTGAATAGTATTATTGAGGATAATATATTATATATATTTCAAATATATATATATATATATATATATATATATATATATATATTTTGGTATAGAGATTCACTCAAGTGCTAAAATTAAAGTTTGTGTTAAATAAGAATGAATCTCAGCCCTTGGATTGATAGCATCAATGGTTGATATTAAATCATAAAAATTAAAAAATTAAGCATAATTTCCGTTTGTGCTTAATTGCTTTTTAAATCGTGCTTAATTCGATTAAGCATGATTTATAAAGCAAAAAAGCATAAAATCCGGGGAAATGTTTTAATCTCAACCATTGAATTTTTTAGATGAATGGTGTAGATTCATTCCTATTTAGCACAAACTAATTTTTAGTATGTGAGTCACTCCCTTTTGGTATATATATAGGGAGAGAGTTGTATTTAAATATGAGAACTCATCTTTTGGTATGAATTATGATTTTTTTTTTAAATAATGTATGTGATACTTCATTACAATAAATTATTATAAAAAGTACTAAAATTAAGTATCTTATACGTCGTAATGATGTATCACCCACACTATAATGAAGTTCATAATTCATTCTTGTATGAGTTCGTATTTTAACGCACCCCCATATATATTCCAAACTATCAATTTTGTTTCAAAGTTATGATGAGAACAATAATTCAATGACAGAATTGAGAAAACTACAATAGTTTGTAATATATTAGCATGCTTCTGTACGTATTTTTGAATATGTTGAGTGTCGTCTAGTGAGCCACGTTAACTTTCTGGCATTGGATTTTAGCTTCCATCATAAAATTTCAAAAAACAACTTATAGTTTCACATATATTTTATTAATAATATGAACAGTTTGTACTCCTTCCGTCCCACAATGTTAGTCTCGCTTTCCCTTTTTGTATGTCCCGTTATATTAGTCATATTTCTTAAAATAATAATTTTTTCATACATATTAATTTCACTATACACAAATATTGGTTACTTGTGATCATGTCATGAATATGTGACTATTGACTGAGACGGAGGAGTAATAATTGAAAAGACTGCAATATTTGTAATATACTTAGATGTTTTACCCGATTATCATATAATACCATATAGTAACTAATTCATATATATATATATATATATATTTGCTAAAAAATACTAACTCTATTTGGGTCGTCACTTTTCCATTAGTATAATATTCATTTTGCGTCGAACAAGTCTTCTCAGTTGTGTTTTTGAGCATATTGAAAAGACTTGTTATTAATGGAGTTAAGATAACTTTTATATTTAAAAATTTTCATTATTCTCTTTCTGATTGGTATATGAGTTTGACAATACCCAACAAACTCGGACATAAGTTGTCACGTGACTAAAATATATTAGTGCATACATAATAAAGTAGGAGGAAATTGGAAATCGGGTGACAATCAATTATTGTATAACAAAACATTTACGTTTCTGTCTAACAAATCAATTAAGGACATGTGCTACGTACGTACATCTCTATAAATTGTCACATCGATCGTATATAATTTAAATCTCATCAATATATATGTACGGACTCTATAGAAAATATATGGAATCAGAAATTCCAGAGGGAGTAATGCACGTTGCCCTGCTCGTCTTCATCATCAACCCTAGCTTCATAATGTGGATGATGATGCATGTACATTTCACCGGGCTCCGGAAAATACCCCAATTCAGAAACGGCGCCGCCGTTCATGTCCACCATTTCCCAGAACGACCCATCATTGATCAAGTCCACCGGCGGCGTTGCGTCGCTGCGTCCTCCATCCACCGCCACCTGCTGCTGCTGATTAGTACCGCCGTAGCTATTGCCGAACTGCTGCGCCACCGTCTGGATCTCAGGTGGGGAGAGCGACTGGCCGCCGGCAATGTAAGGCGGGTCGTGGGAGAGATTGAACTTGGCAGAGCTGCCGCGGAGGCAGAAGAGAGCGGCGTCGAAGGCGCGGGCGGCCTTCTCGGCGGTGTCGTAGGAGCCGAGCCAAATGCGCTCGCGGCTGTTGGGGAGGCGTATCTCGGAGACGTACTTGCCCCATTTGCGCTTGCGGACGCCTCTGAACTTGAGCTGGACGTCGGCCATTTATTCCAAAGATTATAAGTTACTTAGTGATATATATATATATATGTGTTTGATGAAAGTCCGGAGAGAATTAAGTGCATGAAATTTGTATAAAAAGAGATGATGATGATGATGATGAGGACGAAGATGATGCGGCGGAGGGTGGGGTGTATGTAATATATATATATATATACGGGGGAATCACAGTCCAAAAAGAGGGATGATGTGGAAATGGCAAGTCTGAGCGCGTTGAATATAGAAAGTCCACGTGAGCGTTATGATGGTCGGGAGGTAGAGAAGAGAAGAGAATATACGCGCTACCCCCACTAACTCTATATATTACACTTGTCATCTTTTATCCTACTTCTTTGGATTTCCAACAATTCTTCTAATTATATATATATTTACAATATTTTTATTATAAATTACGGAGTATAATTTATCCAATTTCAGTAGTTGAGTTTTAGCTTCCGTCATATTTAAAATAAAACTAATAATTAAACTTATATTTGAAAAAATACAATAACTTTTAATTTATTTTTTTATTTTAACCTAAATAAATTGCTTTCACTATACATAGAGACCTAAAACTGCCAGTGGTTAAAGAGTTGAGTCAAGTTCATTAGAATCAAGCTCGAATTCACCATTATAAGGTTAATTTTGAGTGGAAAAGTTGAACCTTAACATGATATCAGAGTCAACCTAGTTATAATGTTGAGAGTTTTCAATAATAGAGATATAAATAATTTCACGTTGCTCGTGTGAGCGGTGTGTTTTAAAATGTATATATTGGTTGGAGACAATTGTTTCTAATTTTGTAAGAAAAAGTTGGGTTCTAACACAATAAAATCTTAGATCGAATTTCTTAATGAAAAAGTATTGAAATAAGTCTCCCTACTTGCGTATAATTTCAAATATACAGCTTAGTTTTCCTATAGGCATCTTGCATTTTGTTTCAATTTCATCTTTTAACATCTAAAACATTTAAAAATTATATATGATATTTAATATCAAATATAAAACATTTTATATAAAATATAAATAGTATATCTCTTAACAAAGAGAGAGATTGGAGGTGATTAAATCGTTAATGGAATCATTAATTACTCCGATTGTATCTAATAATATTGATGCGAATAGGGCAGTAAATGAACCTAAATTAATCATGAGCTATTTGGATATTATCTCAATAAAACTTCGTTCGAATTCATTTAGTAAAACTCATTTATTAAATGAACCAAACTTCAGCATTATAATATTAACTGGCGAGCTCTTACGCGAGCAAGGTCGTTAGCTAAAATTAGTAAGAAATATAAAATTATTATGTTATAATATTTTAATGATTTTAAGAATAACAATAATGTTAAAATTTTCTTGTAATGAGAAGATTTTGAATTTGAACATGAATATGATATTAATCTTTAAATAAATAGCTCTTTATTTCAAAATTATAATGAATAGTTTAGATATATTCTAAATTTAGAAAGCTCGTTTAGGTTAGAAATATTTTGTAAACTTCAAAGTATTCGATAAAAAACTCGAAGCTCAACTCGACATTAAATGAGTTAAACTTAAGCACGACACTACTCATCTCAACTCGGTTCCATTACACTCTAGATGTAGATGTAGAGAAGTATAATCAGCATAATTCATTTTAAGCTCTAATTAATGCTTAGAACTTATAGGGTTTTGAATATTGGCCATGAAAATAGTATCCATTGATTGATGACACATATATATAGAGTACAAAGAGATACAAAAATATAAAAAAGATATAAAAAGATAACTATAAATCCTAACCAAATCTAGATAATATGCATGAAGAAATCATGCGTATCTATCATCCAATATCCCCCCTCAAGCAAGTGTCGGAACTTGTGACACGCGAAGCTTGCGACAGAATTCTTCAAACAATGGCCGCGGAAGAGACTTCGTAAAGATGTCCACGATTTGTAAATCTGAAGGAATGTGTGCTGTGATAAGTTTCCCGTCTTGAACCAGCTCCCGTACAAAATGATAATCGATGTCAATATTTTTAGCACGCTTGTGGCGACGGGATTCTAAGAAATAAAGATAGAGCTGTTATTATCACAATGTAAGCTGGCGAATTTGGTAATGAGACGTGAAGCTCTCGCAGTAGGGACATTATCCATTGTATTTCTGCTGCTGTGTTTGCCATAGCGCGAATGCGTGATACTCCGACTCGCAACTTAAACGAGCCACCGTTGGCTGCTTTTTGGAGCTCCAAGAGACTAAATTTACAGCCAAGAAAATTGCATAGCCGTAGGTAGATCGTCTAGAGTCCGAACATTGCGCCCAGTCCGCATCCAAATATGCTACCAAGTTGCACGAGGAATGTCGGGAAAAAAGAAGGCCGTGCGAGAGAGAGCCCTTCACATAACGAAGTATACGCTTCATTGCCTGGAAGTGCTCAGTAGTAGGTGATTGAAGAAACTGACTTATATGATTCACTGCGAAAGAGATGTCGGGGCGGGTAATCGTGAGATATTGAAGCGCTCCAACAACAGATCGAAAGCGAGTGATATCGTCAAATGGTTCGCCATCAGTGGATAGAGCAAGACCTGCTGGTAGCGGCATTCCTACGGGCTTAGCATCCAGGAGCTCATGTCGACTTAGAATATCCCATGCATACTTTGCCTGTGATAAGAAAAATCCATCTTCAGTGTAAGTGACCTCAAGACCGAGGAAGTAACTTAATTGGCCCATGTCCTTGATAGCAAACTAAGAATTCATTCGATGAATGAAAGCGGAAATATAAGAACTGTTGTCTGTGACAATGATATCGTCAACATAAACAAGAAGATAAACACTGATAGAATTTCAACAAACCATGCACAGGGAGCTTGTTTGAGACCATACAGGGCTTTAGAGAGGTGACAGACGTGATTAGGATGATTGGGATCAATAACACCCGGAGGCTGCTTCATATAAACCGGTGTGGATAGAAAACCATTAAGGAACACATTATTAACATTGAGCTGATGCAGGGACCAACCATAATAAACGACCAATGATAAATCGATACGAACCGTAGCTTCCTTGACCACCGGGCTGAAGGTATGGTCGAAATCCAAGCCAGGAATTTGTGAAAAAACCTTGAGCGACGAGCCGAGCTTTATGACGCTCGATGGAACCATCAGATCAATATTTAGTATGGAATATCCACTTTGAGCTAACTATATTCGTGTTAGGAGGTCGTAGAACAAGAGCCCAAGTACCATTTGCCCAAAGATCCTGCATTTCATCAGTCATTGCCGCAAGCCAAAGCAGATTCTTGGCAGCCAATTTACAGCCTTTAGGTTCTAAAGAGACCGAAGGAGCTTGATGAAGTGCCATCCCAGCATAATAAGCGAGATGGCGGGGCTTAATAATACCTGCCCGAGCCCGAGTGATCATAGGATGAGAAGCAACTGCTGGTGGCGGTGGAGCTTCGGCTGGTGGCGAGGGTTGCGGCTGAATGGGAGAATCACCACGCATAACCTGAGCAGGTGTAGGCAGTGGAGCTTCGGCAGGTGGACATAAGGAGTAGGGACCTTGAGCCGTAGTCGGGGCTGCCAGAGCAGGGACTGGAGCAGAAGTAATGCACGACGAGGACTGCGAAGCTAGAGTGTGAACGATGGTCGTCGGTTCAATAAATTGAGAGATATCCAGCTGAGATATAGGAGTGGAATTATGTGATGTCGCCATAGGAAAATTAAGCTTGTTAAAACGAGCGTGCCAATTAAGTAGTATATATCTTCAAAGTAAATGGATCTAGACACCGATAACCCTTGTGATTCGAATAGTAACCAATAAATATACACGGTAGACTCCGCGGAGAGAACTTATTAGCAGCATAATCACGGAGGCAAGGATAAATGCAGCAGCCGAAAGGGTGGAAATTAACAAAGTTCGGGGCGCAGCCAAAAAGAACCTGAAAATGAGAAAACTCGTCGAGAACACCAGAAGGCAGGCGATTAATTAGATAAGTTACCATGCAGAAGACATCTTCCCACATAGAGAGAGGTAGGCGAGACTGAAATAGCAAAGCGAGACCAGTTTCAGTGATATGTCGGTGTTTGCATTCCGCACGTCTATTCTGAGATGGAGTGTAAGGGCAAGAACGGGTGTGATGTATTCCTTTGCTCCGAAAAAAAAATCCTGTACAACATTATTAGTGAACTTCGTTCAACCGTCACTTTGAAAATGCTTAATCGTTGTAGAAAATTGATTTTCAACAAATGTAGCAAAGGTTTTTAAAGCATTGTAGAAACCCGACTTCGAATCAAAGGATACAAACTCGTGAAACGACTGAAATCAACAAAAATTACATAGTATTTAAACTGAGCAGACGAGGTTATAGGCGCAGGCCCCCATAAGTCACAATGCACAAGATCCAAAACAAGGATAACATAAAAGAGATAAAGAACGTTTTTCATTAAGTGTAAAAGGTAAATGAGAACTTTTCACAAGTTGACAAGAAGAACATAAAAGAGGTTTGGGCAAACAGGAAGTAACAGAGATATGTCCTTGTTTACATAATAAGAAAATGGTATCAAATGAAACATGCCCTAACCGACTATGACATAATTCAAAAGAAGCACGAGAACTATTGGTCTTCAATTGAGAAACAAAAGCGGACTGAACATGATCGAGCATGTATAGGCCTTGCCTACGTCGACCTCGAGCGAGAATAGCCTTGGTGTGGCGGTGTTGAACAACAAAAAACTAATTAGAAAATGAGACATCAACCGGATAATCAGATGTTAACATGCTCACGGATAGAAGATTTTTGGTTAATGATGGAACTACCAAAACATCCAATAAATTAATGGAACCCGAAATAGTAGAACGACCAATATGAGAAATAGATAGAGCCTCACCATTACCAACTTCAACTTGATCCGAGCTGGAATAAGGCTGGAAAGAATCCAAAATGGCAGCGTCCGGTGTTATATGGGCTGATGCACCCGTATCCATGAACCAGTCCGAAGATGATGTTGGAGAGATGGAGCAGTTGGCCTGAAAAGCCTCAGCTAGATTTGTAGTAGATGGGGAAGGCCGAGAGTACCGCTCAGGACAATACGTCGCATAATGGCCTTCGCGACAACAAATCTGACAGCGGGGAGGGCGCTTATTTGACGAACGACCACGACCTTTGTTGGAAGAGCCGCGGTTGGAGGAATTTCGTGAGGTGCCCCCGGAAGAGCTTCGATCTCTTTACCATCGGGCGCAGATGATCTCTCCTGCCCATAAAATGCGACATGAGAGCCGGAAGAAGATTCCATAGAATCCTAAAATAAAGAGATTCTCTGCTTTGGACACGAGATCATGAAAAGTTGGCAAGTTAGTAAGAGCCATCTGAGCAACAGAAAAAGAGGAAAATGCAGGGCCTAATCCACGAAGGAACCAGTGGGCTTTATCAGCATCATCAATCGGACGACCAATGGCGGCTAATTGATCGCAGAGAGCTTTAAATTCACGAGCATAGTCGGAAATAGACTGAGAACCACGTTTGATAAGATGGAGTTCGTCATTGAGTCATAGCTCGCGAGTTTTAGATGTATTGCTGAAAGCAGTGTCGAGAGCCATCCAAACCGCGCGTGCCGTAGAGTAGCCGAGGACTTCGGCTATGGCCTCCTCAGATAGCGTGGAAAGAAGAAGACTCAACAGTCTTTGATCTTGCTGCTGCCATTTTATGTATGCTGGATTGGGAAGAAGAGCGCCTCCCAACGACGGCAGCAAAATCGGCGGAGGAAGAGATGACCCGTCGACAAATTTAAGCAGGTCCTAGCATGTGAGCAGCGGTAGAAGCTGCGATTTCCACAAGAGAAAATTGGCAGAGGTTAACTTAATTGTAATCATGTGAACGAGGGTGGCCAACGACAGTTGATCGGAGTCCGGTGCCATGGAAAAAGAAAGAGAGGTGTGCGCCGAGGGAGAAAAAGGAAAGGGAGGAAGGGGAATATGATTGATTAGGCTGATACCATGATAGAGTTTTGAATATTGGTCATGAAAATATTATTCATTGATGACACATATATATAGAGTACAAAGAGATACAAAAATATCAAAAAGATATGAAAAGATAACTATAAACCCTAACCAAATCTAGATAACATGCATGAAGAAATCATAAGTATCTATCATCCAATAAGAACATATAAGATGAATGATATATTTTATAAAAATAAAAATAAAGAGTGTGGTCATAATTCGTGTAGAATGACATATTTAGATATATTGTCAACGTTCTCCTCTCTTGTTTATTAATTTCACACCGGCCGGAACTTGAAATTTGTAATGTTATTCAATAATTCCAATGGAAATATTAATCGATCAACATTCTATTGTTGTTAATCCCCCCCCAAAAAAAAAATCATTTCTTTTCTAAATAAAATAAATCTGTAAGATGTTTCTGAGAGGAAGTAGTAAAACATAATTTTATTGAATTAAAAATAAGAATAGCATGATATATAGAGGTAATTTATGTCTAGTAAATCCGGTACTCGAATTTATTTTGTATTACATGCATAAGAATAAATTCACACTATTTCTCTAAATTCAACGAATGGTCTAGATTGAAATTTGCTTAAAATTATTGTTCTCAAAATATACTCCATCCATTTCGATTATTTGGTTCGAGTTACTATTTAGGGTGTTTCAATTATATAGTCCAATTTTTATATTTGATATTATTTTTTCTAGTAATTTACAAATATACCCTTAAATCATTTTGAAAAATGAGAATATTAAAATTAATATTATGAAAAAAGAAGAAGTTAATTAATGCTATTAAATAATGATTACGTTGGAAGTTTGTTTAAATATATTGTTTTCTTAAATCATTTTTGACAAATATGCAAGATCAAGCTCGACCATATATATAATTGGAATGGAGGAAGTATTTGTTTTTTTTTTAAAAAAATTAATATCTTGTGTTCTAAAAATACATTTTAAAATAAAACCTGCTTCTCATATACATGATGTTAAAAAAATTACGATTGAATCTAGGTCATTAGATTAATCACATAAAAAGTATAAGATTATGAACAGAAATATTAAGTCATGTAGATGAGGAGTGTAATACAAAATTTAATCTTGACAATAAATTTCTTAATTTGCAAATGAAATAGTTCTAGTCTAGATGTTTTTGGAAGGGAAATTGGAAACGACATAAAAGGAAAGGGACCGTTCAAAGGTGGATGTTCCCACGTAGACACAGTCATGCATCCACTTTGTCGGAATTAATTGCCCAATCATTCAATCATGGATAACACCTTTCCCAATAAAACAAAAATCATGGATAACAATATAAATAATGTGTTGAATGTCAGAAATGCAAATGAGCCCATATTTTCAAACAAGTATAGTATAAAAGTTAAGTATATATATATATATATCTACCGTTTGGTGAGATAATCTGAAACCAAATTTTGGAGCTTCCACTTGGATTTACTTTTGTTCTATAAGTTAAAGGAATCTTCTATGTTTGATTTTTGCTTGGGTATTGATTTTTATCGATGGGTTGGCAATGGGATTCGTGGCAGACGGATTATTACGGCGTGGGCATCAAAGAGTGGTGTATTAATAATCAACCATAAATAGTGTATGAATTTATTCAAGTGTTTGTAAATGTAAATGTTTATTCTAGCAAATTGTTTAATTGAACTAATTTTAATACTTGAATTAGGGATGTACACAGTTTTGAAAAATTTATAAATCAAATTGATCAAATCAATATTTTAAATCAAATTTATCAAACCGCCTACAAAATGCGCCAAAACTTGTTTTCAAAGATAAAGATAGAGACAAATCGAGAGAACCATTTTAAATAGGGATAATTAGATAATTAAATGATATTTTTTAAGAAAAAAATAAAATTTTAAGAAAAAAAAATACAAAATACAGGAGAATTGCCACAAATAAGAATGGAACATGTACATCTTAATATTTTATTTTATCCCTTAAAACTGAATTTTGAGAATTTTTATGTAATCCAATTATTGAAAGTAATGATCAATTCGACCTAATTATGTAACATCATTCTTGTTGTCGGTTTCGCCACCCTTTTTATTTTTATTTTAAATTTTCTCTAGAAAAATAAAATTTTATTATTGATTTTTAATTATACTATTTAATTATGCAACAACATAAGCATAACTGAGTGGGACATGACATAATTAGGAATACTTATCGGGTTGATCCACCAGATTTTGGACTAATCTTATTGGACTGTGAGCTATTTGGTCTGGATTAAATCGAACTGAATTTTTATCATACCAAAACTTTTTTAACCTAATTCTAGTCTAACCCACCAGTTTTCGGACAGACAAGAATTACGAGTTTATTTTTATACATATTTTCTTTTAAATACTTTAACAACCACAAAAGAAAAAGATGAACAAGCCTAAATAACGAACAGCAAACAATAATATCTTCGGAAAAATAGTGATAAGTGGATAAAGGTTGTCCAATCATAGTTTGACAAAAATACATCAATCATTATATATCAACTAACTTAAGTAATAGAAGTACATTCTTCAATAGATTGATAAAACCATAAAATTAGGATGATAAAATTAAATGTAGCTCTTCTCTTGGATGAAAATCATAGGGAGAGACTAAAGGTGCTGGAAGAGGACGAATCTGGCGGGACATGCGAAAATAGTAAATGAGACTAATTAATCTGGCGGGACGATGGAGTATTTTATATTTATCGGCAAAAACTTGCGTTAAGCACGCTTAAATCGTTTAGGCGAGTTTTATCCATATCCAAATGGGTTCACCCATTCCCAAATAGGATTTATTAATTCCTAATTAGGGTATATTAGATAAGTTTGAGTTGAGTTAATGGATAAAATTCGTCTAAACTATTTATGCGTGTCTAACCTAAGACCATCCCATATTTATCACATTTAGAAAAAATTTAAAAATTGGCTGCCCCATCATGTGACACAAATTTTTTTTGCACTTACTCAGTTCATTTTCAGAGCGGAGAATATATCTTTTATCGGATTCCTAGAATTCCAAAAAAAATAAGGGAAATATTTTTTAGCAATAACATAAATATTACTCCCTCCTTCCCGGTGAAGTAGTCCCTTTTCTTTTCGGCACGAGAATTAAGGATTGTGAGTGTAGTGGAATTAATATTTTATTGGTGAGTGTGAAAAAGGTTGCCATTTTAGGAAAATGGGACTATTCTATGGGACAAACAAAAAAGGAAAGTGAGATTACTTCAATGGGACGGAGGGAATACTATAAATATAATTACTTTTTCCAGTTTAGAATTGGCCTCGAAATGAATATGATCCATTCCAAATGAATTTGGGCCTACGAAGTTGCACTTGTGGCCTACATGGTAAATCCTTACTACATTTTAAACGAAATAGCTGTGGTAATTGAAAAAAAAAAAACTCATATTTCTATTCACATTATTCAATTTTAATTATTTTTAGACACCTCTAATATATCATTACATTACATTGACGGGTATGTATCGTAGATATATTTCTGTTGGTATAAAATAAAATATTGAACATCGTTTATGATTAATGGGCCAGCAAATATTTGACCATTGAAAAAGGAACACAATCAAACTTTTGTTTTTTTTCAAGCCAATCATTTCTTCTATTTCTTTAATTTTCTCAATTTCCATGCTGCGACACAAAATAAGATTTCAACTTCAATAACAAAATGAAAACAAAAATTAGTAATAATAGATTAAGATTCTAATTATTTCAATACATTATTGATAAAACTAAAATATTAAAATATTAAAACAAAGAAAAAGAATAAGGTTTATTTAATTTCTTACAGCTAAAAGATAATAATGCCTTCAGAAACATTTATTGATGAGTATTTTACACAAACATTTTTTAATTAACGAATTTGGTGACTGAACCTAAACAGATTCCTAAACATAATCTAGAACATGTACATGATGAAAGCAGCTCTCATTTGCATTTAACCATGCAAAATTGTAACATATATATACTTATTATTATGGGTGTGATATATATATATATATATATATATATATATATATATATATATATATATATGGATTAATTAATAATTAACTGAATAAGTTTAATTAATTATGTGGATTATTTAAAGTATTTTTAATTAATAATTGAATATTTTCGGGAATATCAATTTTATGGTGAGTTGTAAAGATCTCATTTTCCATATAAAATCAGCTTGTAAGAAGATGATACTTTCACTATCAGACGGTGATATACTCTCATGTTCACAATCGACGTGGGATATTTAACACAGCCCCTCACGCATAGCCTGAAGCTTCATGAGGATTCCATCATTGAGATAATTCAAGTCCCATTATCGAGATAAATCGGGTCCTACATCGAACTGGGTAGGCTCTGATACCATGCAAAAATCTCATTTCCCTCCCAAACAAAACCGACTTATTAGAAGAAGGAACCTTTATCATGATATAGTGGTATACTCTAATGTCGACAATCAATGTATGATATTTAACATGGGTTATATATATGCTTAATATATTAACATTTACTAATTTAATTCTCAAACATGATAAATATGCTTAATACATAAACATAATTCATAAATAATCTATTTTAATAATATAAAATTTTAAAACTAATTATATCAATGAGGTTTTGGTTGATTCGGTTTTAACCGAACCCAAAATCCTTCAATCTGAACCGAACTAAAATTTAGTTTGCTTTGAAAATTTTCGATTCAATTCAACTGCAATTTGCAGTTCAATTTTGTTCATACCTATAGTTTGTTTATAAGATTTTGGAGTATATGCGATTAATTAATGTGTATTCTCTCATTCTTTCTAATAAAAACAAATAATGAAATAAGCAACCATTAAAATAAGAAATGAAATAATTGAATGCCATCATATTTTTGCAACGATTAATTTGTGCTGAAAGAAATAGTGATGAAGAATGGGGACACAAATATGTCCATACCATTCTTCCATTTCTTGCCTGACTAATTTAATTTCTGCTTATAATTCATTTACACAACCAATATCAAACTCATCACTTCATTAATAATAATTTTATACATTTTCAATAAAGTATAGAATATATATATACTTGTTCGTGATCCAGTGAGAATATGACTTATCATCAAAAATAATATTACCTCTGTCCCGCCTGAATAGGCCCTTTTCATTTTGACACATTAATTTCAGTGCTAGTGTTTAGTAACTAATTGTTGTTAATAATAAAATTGGCAATCATAATTAATTTATTTAAGTCTTAAATAAGTTAATTACGAATGCCAATTTTATTATTAACCACAATTAGCTACTAAACACTAGCTCCGAAAATAATGTGTCAAAATGAAAAGGGCCTATTTTGGCGGGACGGAGGGAGTAATAAAACACAATCATTGATCTCGCTCAATACACGGTCCAAATCATCTCAAAAAATGCAGTCATTTTTTCGTCAAAAACTTGCATTATATGACACTTTCGTGTTTTCACTTATAATTAAAATTTGGTCTAGCATTATAGCTAGATAAGACTTAGACATGCATTATATAACTCAATTGTTTGCATTATATAATTAAAAAACTTGCATTATAACAATCAAACGTCGTTTCATTTACATTTTTAAAAAAAAATCATTCTTCATCTCAGAGAAAACCTCTTTCTTCCTCCTCCTTCGTCGATAAAGAATCTGAAAATTTGAGAAAAAATAATATTGAAGCTCGTTCCGTATGGATAGTGGCCCCGAAAACTTGGGATCCGAATATAGCAGAGAATGACAATGAACGATGTGCAAATATAAACATAGTAAAGCAAAATAACTTTAAAACAAAGAATTATAATGATAGTAATAATGCCACGTTACAATCGAACTCCCACAATTACGACATCGAGCCTGATAAGTAGACGTGAGATTTTTCTAGAGCAAAGGTTAAGTCAACAGATGATGATTAAGAACCAGCTAGATGCCCAAATTTGGCTTACAAGAGTTTATTTATAGGGGTCTAAGTTCGCTAGGGTTTCCTGGATCCTCGCCGAAGTTGTTGGGTAGCGACCTCCGCTTTTATCGGGGCTTTTGCAATGCCTTTATCTTCAACGAACTCCGGAATTATTGCGAGCTTATTCTTTCATCTCTTCTGATCGTTGAACGACTCTCCTCAGTTTGTCTTTCTGTAGTGAGGTCTCTACTCTTTTCAAACTTCTCAGCTCGCTGATCTGACTACTTTTATCGAACTTTTTTTTTCTACAAACTGCTTTCGGCTGGACTTGCTCGTTGTTTGGCCTGTAGGAGTGCTGGCGGACCTCGTTTTGGGCCTCTTTAATGGGCTTATTTTAATTAAATCCCAATAATAGCCCCTTCGGCTCTTTGAGGACCTGTGCGGGAGGGCTCAAAGAGCCGAACAGTCGGGTCTAGTAGTACACCTTTGTTATCTTTCAATTGCGAGTTGTTTTCCCAAATGTGTGCCAATTGGACCTCTCTGAAAGGAGGTCCGGTATTGTTCGTGGGATGCCCATAAGCATCCCCTCAGCCGGGAGGGTCAATTCCTCTGTGGGTGATCCCTCCCTACTCGTGCAGCCCCGAGAAGCTTCTTCGAGTGTTGTGACCGCGGGTTCTGTCCCGTTTTTTGGTTTTGGCTATCTGGCGAGCCCTTACGAAATGTTCGATTTCATCTTACAGGGTCTTTTAATGAGCATGGTACTCTTTCTGAGTACCTTCTTTCGGGGTCGGAGCCCTAGTGGGGTGATATTCTATAGGGATCAAGGTTCTGTAGCCCCTTCGGGGGTCTTTGCATAGTTCAATGATCGATCTATTTTTGTCTGAAAGAGGAGTTTTGACTAGTCGAACTCCTTTTGAGTTTTTTATTTTAGTGTTATATAGGTGTCTTTTATGTTCTTTCGAGTGTTTCTAACCCATTTTAAGTTGTTATTGTGTCGTATTTATCTTTGTTTGCATTCTATGTCTTGTATAGTTGTGTTTTGTTGTTTTTAGTTGTTTTGCAAGGAATTAAAAGAGTGAGATTAACTGGGTTTCAAGCCAAATGAGTGAAAGAGTAATCTGCTGACTGTTATGCTAGAGCATCTAAGTGGCATTACTGGGAGCTGAGAGACTGCACCAGGGTGGGACCACTTTGCTATCACAAAAACAAAAGTGCTTTTCAGAGTTGTTTCTAGCTTTACAAGTGTCACTCGAATTTCGAAGACATCACACAAGGGCAAAATAGGCAGCACACCTTTTTTGGATAAAATAGGGCAAAACAAAAGGGGATCTCAACCATTTTCTTCTTGAACAAGCCACATTTTAGAGAGAGGAAACTTGGGAGGTTGCGAATAGATGGAGGAAGGAGAAGAGCAGCAACAGCTGGGCACACTGTTGCTGGTTTTCTTGCTTCTTTAGTTTTGTTTTTAGCCAATACAATGAATGATAGTTGGAACATGTTTAAGTTTTATTTTATTTTTAGTTTGAATATGAGCTAAGTCATTTTCCACTTGGGTTGTGGATTCTTTATTTGATCTTGAATATATGTTAATGGCTGATTTTGCTTGAATCTGAGTTTGTTTGTGATTTTGGATTGAATGATCTCTTGAGCGCGAAAGTGGATAGAGAAATTTCACTTATTGAGACTGGAAGGAGATATAGGTTGAGGAAGTCATAAACAATTGTATTTCTTACATAGGCATATGAGGGGATACAACTTATCATAACCCAGAACTGAATTCTCTTCATTTGACTATCATGGGAAGCATAGGAATATGATGCATGATAGGAAGGTGTAGATCTGGTAGAGTGGAAACTTGCTAGGCACTTTGTGTGTGGTTTTAAGACTCAGAGTTCATGCGAGACCTATGCTCTAGCATATAGGACAGTGAAAGATTGAAAATCTATAACTCAAGTGTGTTTCTCTTCCTTTGTTTGCACGTGTCATTGGTTATTTGTGATTAGTTTATGATCAGAATGGTTGTTAATCTTGTTCTTTTCAGTTTGCTTTCCATTTCAATTTATTGCACTTTTAATTTGAGTATGCATCACCAAACCCATTTTGCAAGAAATATTGTGTGCACGGCTTGATCATACACTCTCTAGGGTTCGATATATGGTCTTCTAGACTATATTACTTGTCGATTGCGTATACTTGCGTATAGTTCTGTAGTTACACTACAGCAAGCAACAACAGTTGTGTCTTAGCTTGATGTTGTACTCGACGATTTTTCTTATCGAGAAGTTCGTACCTCCAGGCTATTTTCTCCATTTGCACCCCCATCCTGTCCATTGCGACTTTAGCGGCCTGTACTTGGCCGACTAGCTGGGCGACACATGAATCTGTCATGCTGGAGGGCGGTGGAGGAAGGAACGCCAGCTCGCAGAGTGGTGTGGCGTTGAACGCCTTGAAGAGTTCGTCCACAGTTTTAGTGGTTTTCGGTGCTGTTGGAGCCCCTCTTCCGATTCCCCATGGTGGATTTCTGCGTCCAGTCCCAGACAACGCTCCTTGTCTAGCCGCGGGTGGGATTCATCGACCTGCGCCTGGAGGTGGTACAGTTATCCTAGTGGCGTCTGCAGTCTTGTTAGTTGTGTTGCCATCGTCGGCCATTCCCTGCAAGAAATGTTAGCAAGAACAATTGTTCCTAGGGCCCACAGTGGGCACCAAATTTTTGAGGTTCATTCGTACGGATACGGGGCCCCAAGAACTTGGGATCTGAATATAGCAGAGAATAACAATGAACGATGTGCAAATATAAACAGGTAAAGTGAAATAACTGTAAAAGAAGAATTATAATGATAGTAATAATGCACGTTACAATCGAACTCCCACAATAACGACGTCGAGCCAGATAAATAGACGTAAGGTTTTTCTAGAGCAAAGGTTAAGTGCACAGATGATGATTAAGAACTAGCTAGATGCCGAAATCTGGCTTACAATGGTTTATTTATAGTATCTAAGTTTGCTAGGGTTTCCTGGATCCTCGCCGAAGTCGTTGGGTAGGGACCTTCACTTTAATCGAAGTTGTTACAACGCCTATATCTTCAACATACTCTAGAATTCTCTTCGAACTTCTCAGCTCGTTGATCTGACTATTTTTATCGAGCTCTTTCTTATCTGCGAACTACTTTCGGCTGGGCTTGCTAGTTGTTTGGCCTGTAGGAGTGCTGGCGGGCCTCACTTTAGGCCTCTTTAATGGGCTTGTTTTAATTAAACCCCAACAAACAAGCATAACTTTCATATAACTCAATACCATCCCGAAGTGTTGTAAATAAATTTCAACGTAAGACCTTATCTTATCATCACATTTGGTTATAAACGAGCTTATAGTGAGAAAATCATAGATTAAAGAGATACCTAATAATATATAATGCAAGTATTATTCCTATATAATGCATTCTTAAAATGAAACTAAATCTCAATAAACTAAAAATCACTGATTCACATATAATGTAAGTATTATAACATTATCATGCAAACTTTAACATTAAATAATGCATATTATAACAAAACTGAATCTCTGTAAACTATTATCACTGATAATCATATAAGACAAGTATTAAAACTATATAATGCTAGTCATAACGATATATAATGTAGATATTCAAATTCAAAATTAAGAGTGCTAACAACAATTCTAAACAATATCGTAGATACAATTACACAGAGGCTGGTTTTTAAACCAGAATCGAGGTCACCTGTGACTTGTATTGCAACACTTATTTAACAATATGCAGAATAAATTGTCATTTGCAAAATTAAATCTCAGCTACCGATGATCAACTATTTGCAAAATTAAATCTCAGCTACCGATGATCAACTATTTGCAAAATAAAATTTCAGCTATCGAAAAAATTAAAAAGAGTAACGATATCATAGAGAACAAATTGAGCATCAAATTTTGTATATATATATATATATATATATATATATAGGGTAGTAATTAGGTGATAATAGGATTTTCCATCCTAAATGAGAAAAGATCTCAATCGTTTAAAATCTCAATCGATGGCACAGATTAAGCACGTCCCTTCCAATTTTCGATGCATATTTTGCACATACTCAATGCATAAAAGGGCAAAATCTAAAAAATATATATTCTAGAATTTCATTTTGTGCAGTTCATAAAACATAATATGCATACGTTCAATGTAAAAAATACAATATTTTAGGCATAAAACTGCAACATATAATCAATGCAAAAAATGCACTCAATATGAATACAAAAATGCACATGCTTTAGAATAAAAATGCATCTTATTCAAGTTAATAATGCATCATTTTGATGCAAAAAATGGAAATATTTAGGAACATTTTTTATGCGTAATTGATGCATTTTTTTATCCTGAACGTAAATATAATGAAGAACATATACCAGCTGAATATGAAATCAAGATTTTCGTGCGAATCTTCTAAATTTAACATATTCAATATGGATATCATATGAATCGTCGTAAGAATACGTTTAATTTGATATATGATTCGTAAAAAATAGATTTGATTCGAGAAAGATATAATCGTTTGATTATAATGGGAGGAAAGAGAAAATTAGGGAGAGTGTGTGTTTGGATCTAAATAGAGAAGACGGTTACTATCTTACCCTTTTATTGAAATCTTGCGCGAATTAATTGGAAGGAGTTGGATAAAGCTGGTGCGTTGATCTAAAAAAATAAACATCCCATATTCATTCTCATTTAACATGGAAAAGTCTTTTATTATATGATCACTACGTTTGCACTCTAGAGAGAGAAACACATGTCCTTCACTAATTTTTTCCTCATCGTGCGTGAAAGAGGAACAACAATCGGCTCCACCATGGCCACTGGTGATGAAGGAATTGTTGCGGTGGGAGTAGGACGTGGATGAACAGCCGGCGCGCACGAACGTGGGAGGTGTGGTCCTGCGCGCATACCTGCAAGGGTGCAAGGAAGGCTGCGACTGGCCATGAGCCTCGAAGGTGGGATCAACGCAATCGAGATTTTATTTTATTCATTCGTCGTACGCCCCTACCAATTTTCCATCTACGTGTAAATAGATTACAGGATTCCAATCGCCATTACCTTACAGAAATAATTTTTTTTTCAATTGTTTCTATTCATTGATGTTCAGGTGTATTTATATCCTCGCATTCATTCTGAATCTGGAAATTAGTTTCTCATACTTTAATGGATGGTTGGATGTAAAATTGATTGGACAGTAACAGAGAAAGATTTTCAAAATTTCATTGGATTTGCCCCCATAGCTTTTTCTGCAATGCTATAACGTATTTCGAGAACTTCTTTTAGCATCAACTTATGCAATTTCATTTGTATTTATAAAATTCTTGTTAAATATTGGTTGATCATTCAATGTTAATTGCTATTATTGATGTGGGCACTCAATCAACTACAAAACAGATTTTAGATTCATTCTTCTTGCTTAAATATACAGACTGCTATTATTATGATGTTTTGTTGCTTGTTTATGCATCATATTCTCTGTATAGTGTCCAACAACTATATGGTTTGTTCTATTTTTATTTTCAGTTGAAATTTCCAACATTCCCATTGAATAGTATAAGTTTTTTTTTTCATATAATATTTAAGCATGTATAACTGCATTATTGAAGTTTGTACATTTGCATTATTTAAGCCTGTATATTTGCATATATGTTATGTGGGATTTGAGTTCAATTGATTTGTGATTTTTTGGGAGAAATATTATTTTTTTGCATTTATACTTACATTATTTAAGTATGCATATTTGCAGTATATAAGTCTGTATATTAATTTGCAATTCTGTGCAATTTTAGTTGCATGAAATTTTAAATTTATGGGTATATCCGGCATGAAAAATACATATATCCAGCATAAAAAAAATAATGTCAATGATTGATACAAATTAACAAATATTCGATGATTGGTACAAAATAAATATCATACAAAACGTTGCATAATTTCTCTGCAAATCATGCATATATCCTCAGTGAAAAAAAGTAATGTTACATATTGATGCACACGAAATTTCTAACAAACCATTGCATAATTTAGTTGCACAATGTTGCATAATTTAGCTGCAAAACATGCATATATTCTGCAATATTTTTCGCTGCAGCGGGGCAGTCAGTCGCCTCGTTGGTGGAAGACATTCGTCGCGGTGATGAGAATCAAGAAGGAAATAGGGAGTTTTTCCTTTCAATGTATGACAACAATGTGTAGCAGATACTGTCACATGATAAACCTTATTTACGGAATAGAAAGAAGAGAGAAAAGAGCTTAATAACTTAGAACTTGCGCATAAAAACAAGAATTCTCAACATTAGTTTCGAGTACACACCGCAGCTTTGGAAATTGGAGCAAGTTCATCGGGTTTCAATACTTGTAATGTAGAAAAAATGATTGAAGTTGCATTGTATTGATAGTAAATTTACAGAATAGGTCATTTCTTATGTTACAAATGAATGGTCTTTATTAAGCTCAACCACATGCTTCATTTAAAAAACAAAAAACTCAAAGAATATTATATTGAACATATGCAACAAAATATAAGAAAAATTGCATAATTTCAAATGTACATATGTTGTTTTCATATTTTTCAACTGTGTAGTTTTAAAAAATACGATAAAAGTTCCTATGTAATAACAGGAAAGTTACAGAAAAATAAGACTTCATATGGACTAAGGAACGAACTGAAAAAATCTCAAAGAGAGCGTATACATATAATGGTTACTAATCATGCATAAAAAAGTTAATAAAATGTTCACATAAATTAATTAAAAATTGCACATAATTATTATATACATTAATTATTGACAGAAAAACTACAAGTTTCACTTAGTAACTCATCTACTTATAAATTTATATTCTTTATATATGCACTACAAGAAATGAACTATTACACAAATTGTACTGTACTTATGCAGCTTATTTTTTTTTAAAAATGTATACTGAAAAAAATGAATAACTTTGCAAAGAAAGAACAGTAAACTTACATAAAAGAACATTTTATATGTATTAAGGAACGAAGTTATATACTATCAAACAGAGGATACACAGATAATAGTTACAAAATATGCAGAACAATATGTAATAATGTACACCAATATGAATTAAAGATTGCACACAATTTATATATATAATAATCGTGTATACCATTGAATTTGCGTTAAACAACTCAGCCCCTTTTAAAATTGACTATTCAGAAAAACCATATCAAACAAATTTGACCTTTTGAGAATCAAATTTGCTTATATCCCATTGACTTTGTTTTATGTTTAACACCTAAACATTATAGTGCAGGTATTATAGGCATAAAACCCAAGCAAATAGAATCAATTTTCTTCATAAATTCTTACTACTTAATCAGATAGAAAACAAAGAAATCAAAGTATCGATTAACACAGAAATTGCAAAAAATAAAAATATAAATTCAAACCTCGTACTTTTGGTTCATGTACAACGTTCGATTTTGGCGGAGAATCACTTCCTTCGCTATCAACCTACGAAGATTCGATTTTTGTTTACCCAAAAACAAAAAAAAGTCAACAAATGGTAAAAAAAATATCAACAATCAATTCAAGTTTCTACATTCAGTGATTTAATACATAAAAAAATGTAAAATTTCTCCAAACCTAGTTTTACCCCCCCCAAAAAAAAGGGTTTGCGATCGATTATTGTAGTTAAGTAACCAAAGAACAATACCACAATCAGTAAAAAAAAAAGGACCAAATTTTACCGCAGCAATGTCGGCCTAGATTTTTGTCTTGCCGTCGGTGGAGATTCATCCCTCTACAACTATGGTTTTTGTTCTTTTGAACGATGAAGATACCTAGAAAATATCCGCAGTAAATACGGTAGGTGAAAAGAGGTTTAATATTTCAAAAAGATTATTCATATTTTGAAATTGCCTTAATTAATTGCAAACTGCTCCGAAATTTAGGGTGTTTACATCGTGGGGAAGATATGCAGTAAAGTAAATTGACTGGTTAACCCTTATATGCAACTTTTTTGTTCTTTTATAGCATTGAATTTTTCATTATGTCAAATTTAATCTGGAACGTTTAAATTCTTAATCAAGGGCTAAGATTAAGTCTTATTTCTCTTCTAAGAGGTGGTTTCTACCCTAGTGCACCCCTATACCTATATATTAATCACATAATTCTAAGACATAAATCTCAACAACAACATGAGTTACAATTGTCACGAATTGACAAATAATTTAAGGAGGACTCTCACTTGAGGCAGATGAGAAGAACGATGAAGCGAGGTCTGGCGTGGGTGACGAGAAGGCCACCACAAAGGATTGCCGCCGTCGGGATCGAGACGTTCTCACCGTAACTTACAAATTGCAAAAGAAGTTTACAAAATAATTCATATTTCCCGTAAGATTAATCACATTTTTCATATTTGTTTGTGTTGAACTCATGCCGAGATAACGAGCCATGCACATGTGATATTATGCAACGAAAGAATGGATCTCAACTATGCACACGTGATATTGATTGCATGCAACGAAGAGAAGTAGCCCAGCTTCTAAAAGGTGCAGATGTGTGTTTAACAGAAGCAAGTACATCGAAGGTTCTGGAAGATGAGAAGCAAGAGTGGCCGACTTAGTTAGTTAGGAAGTTAAAGATATTTTATAATTAGTTAGAGTTAGTTATTAGATTCTTTAGTAGCTTCTAGATCTTCTGCTCCTGTATATATACTTGTGTGATGTAACTGCTATAGATGAGTAAAATTTCTTCCTTCATTTCAGTGTTTTCCTACCCTACTTCATGATGATCTCAGTAATTTGACAGTTTGTCCCTTTAGATTAGTCACATTTCTTGAAATGAAAAAAAATACTCCCTCCGTCCCATTAGATTAGTCCAGTTTGGTTTCGGCACAGAAACCAATGTTTGTGAGTGTAGTGGAATTAATATTTTATTGATGTGAGGAGATTTTTTTCCATTTTAGGAAAGTGAACTAATCTGGTGGGACAGACGAAAATGGAAATATGGACTAATCTGGCGGGACGGAGGGAGTATTTCTCACATCAATAAAATATTATTTCCACTACACTCACAAACATTGGTTATCGTTAGGAGTGAGCAAGAAACCGAAAAAATTGAAAATCGAATCGAAATTTTTTTGGTTATTTTGGTTTGGTTTTTGGTTCGGTTCGGTTAATTTTTTTCAATATTTTGGTTTTCGATTCGGTTATTTTTTTCGTACCAGAATAACCGAATTTATATTTATAATATTAATAAATATAATATATATATATATATATATTTAAATTAATAATAAATATATATTTAATAATTTTATTTTTTATTTATTAATTTATTAAATTTATATTAAAATTTGGTTATAATCGAAATAACCGAAAATCGAATAAGAATTTGGTTTGGTTATTTCGGTAATTCGGTTTGGTTACCTTCAATGTAAATTAGGTTATTTCGATTCGATTATTTTACAGGCCAAAATCGAATACTCACGCCTAGTTATCGTTCTTTATCAAAGTGAGACTAATTACACGGGACGGAGGGAGTAATGAAGATCTAATATCATAGTCGTAAAATGAAAAACAATCGTGCAAAATCTGAACTAAGATTTGAAAAAATTTAGATTGAGCTAAAAGAACAAAATTACCCTTGAATTTCTAATAATGCAGCTTACAAAGAATAATAATGATAGCAGAAATAATTACATCTCAGTTGTTGATTACAAGATTAAATGAATGAGATTTATTCTTATTTCTCATGGTAATAACCATTCTCATGGAATGACTCCCATATATATATATATATATATATAGAGTAGTGATCATATGAGAATAGTTTTTAGTATGAGAAATAAGAATAAATCTTAGCCTTTGATTTTGTGATTTCAACGCTCATGATCTATTTTACTCCGTGTGCAGTTTTCCTCGATTATCCTGCAGTTTTGCAAAATTAAGGTTATTTTTGTAATTTTAGCTTTTTTTAAAATCTGAAATAGTATCTCATTAGATTTTTTATTCCTTTCTTCGCACGATTTGATTTCTTCTCCCTTCTTTGTTCGAATTGATTTATATTTCTTTTGTCGATCAAAATTTTTTTCTTTGAATCTGGATTTCGCATTCGTATTCGGTCTCGACGTTGTTAATTATGCATGAATATAGTTTTAAAATAATTGTTTTATTCAGATCGACGTTCATTTTTTCTATTATATTGTGCATCTTTAGTGTTAACTTTGTGCATTTTTGTATCTTACATGTTCATTTATTCCTTCTTTGTTCGAATTGATTTATATTTCTTTTGTCGATCAGATTTTTTTCTTTGTTTCTGGATTTCGCATTCATGTTCGGTCTCGACGTTGTTAATTATGCATGAATATAGTTTTAAAATTTTTTTTATTCAGATCGACGTTCATTTTTTCTATTATATTGTGCATCTTTAGTGTTAACTTTGTGCATTTTTGTATATTACATGTTTATTTATTCCAAAGTGTGTTGATAAGATGAAGCATTTTAAGGGCATAGTTTTAAGAATTGTTGATGTTGGTATTGAGTTTTATAGAGACTACGCTCGTGTTGTTGCTTTGAAGAAGAAGATGTTTAATTTTTTTTAATTCGTATTTATGTAAAAATGAAGTAAATCGGGCTAAAAATGAAGTAAATTGGGCTAAAAATGAAGTAAATCGGGCTTAAAATGCAGGTTGTTGTTTGTGTTTGAGTATTTTTACAGTTTTAGCCTTTAAAGACTAAAACTGCACGATATTGGGGCAAAAATGCCGCATTTTTCAATATGCTGAGAATGAATCCTGTTCGTCGATTTGATGAGATGGACGCGCGAGATTTATTCTTATTTCTCATAGTAACTCCTATTCTCACCTGATCACTATCCTATATATATATATATATATATATATATATAGGGGGGGTGCATTAAGGTGGAAACCACCTCTTGGATGTGAAATAAGACTTGATCTTAGCCTTTGATTAATAATATTAACATGCCAGATTTATTTTTGAAACTGAAAAAATTTGGTGCAGTAAAAGAACAGAAAAGTTGCATAAAAGGGTTTCATGGTAAATTTGCAGCTCCCCATATCTTACCCACAATTTAATTTGCTTAAATTGTGGAACAATTTTAAATTGAATATGGGACGAGATCCAGAATTAATGGGGCGGTTATCTTGAAAATTTGCTGCATAATTTAGTGAAAAAAGTTGCAGTATTTGGATTTGTTGCATAATTTAGAGAAAAAAATTGCATTATTTAGAAGATCAAAGTTGAATATGTAGTTATTTTGTTTTGTAATTAAAATAATATTTACACGATTTCCCCCCTGATTTCGTGGAATTTGATTCCTAAAATAATATATTTCAAAATTAGGTAATATTTACTTCCTAATTTTATGGGATTGGATCACTAAATTTTCGAATTTCAAATCAATTTTTATATTCCTTGGGATTTCAAACATTAAGTAATTTTAAAAGATTATAAATAAAATTCAACTTGTTATCAATAAAAATTTGCATTTTTTATACGATTTAGTTGCAGTAAATGATATAATCATTTGCAGTAATTAAATGTCTAATTCACGGATATATACAACTACACGAAAAAGTAAATTTAAATTTTTTAAAAGCAAATTACTATCATTGTTATTATTATGAAAATCATGTGCAATATTACAGACGTAATTACTGCATATTTCGTGACAGTAGCAACGTTACTAAAGACAAGAAAAAAAATAGAAATATCAGGCCACAAATACAAGCAGTACTCATAAAATATTGCAATAAGTATGTTCTATTTATGCATGTTTACAGGCGGAATAACTGCATATTTTTTAATGAAATTATACACTAAAATCACGTGCATTAAAAACTGTCAAAGTCAGTCGCCGTTGTTGAATACAAGATCTAAAAAAACAGAAATATCATGCAACAAATACAAACAGTACTCATAAAATATTGCAATAAATACGTTCTATTTATGCATGTTTACAGGCGGAATAATTGCATATTTTTTAATGAAATTATACACTAAAACCACGTGCATTAAAAACTGTCAAAGTCAGTCGCCGTTGTTGAATACAAGATCTAGTATTTACCGTGTTATCATCCTTACAGTCTCGCATCATCATTCAAAAACTAGTTGGAGATCCGTCACTATCAGATTTCTCTTCCCTTTGTTGCCCTTCCCTCACCCATTTTTCTCTGTCATCTGCTACTTCCGCCGCCGCAGGAACTCTATCGTCATCACAACTCTTCTCTCTCGTCGTCGGAATCACTGGGAGTATCAGAAAGCTGCAGGAACTCTATCGTCATCACAACTCTTCTTTCTTGTCGTCGCAGTCCTCTAGGAGTTTCCTTGTGATGGTGATTTTTAATGGCAAAGTAGGGAGTATGAACGAAAGATGGAGAATTTTTTTTAAAAAAAATTGAACAACCAGAAACTTGATAAAACACAATACGTAAATATTGACAAAAATATGAAAGATATGGAGATCATGATGGAGTGATATTAGGAAACTGTTATGGTAATATTTCAACTGCAAAATTATTATTCCCATATTACCCTCTAATTAGATTAAATAAGGAAGAAAAAAAATATCAAGTCTAGGATTTGATCAAAGCCCTTATAATAAAGAAATCAATGAATCAAATTAGTTCTTATCTCTCATGTGAGTGGTGGCTCACATATAATTACAACTCTATATATATATATATAGAGAGAGAGAGAGAGTTGTGATCGAGTGCTAAAATTAAAATTTGTGTTAAATATGAATGAATCTCAACCATTAGATTGATAGCATCAATGGCTTAGATTACAACATCAAATATTGAAAAATTAAGCATGAAATCTGGAAAAAAAGTTTTGATCTCAACCTTTGTTATTTTTACATGAATGGTGTAGATTCATTTTTATTTAGTACAATATAATTATATTTTAATATTAAAAAATGAGATCAGTTTGTGAAAGTGTAATAAAACAGTGCTAGAGTGAAGTAGGAAAAAGCAAGCTCAAACTCGAAGTCGACTGTAAATCTAAAATCTTAGCTTAAAATGGATGTTGAGCATATTCGACGATACCTCTAAAACTACTCCAACAATCGCAAGAAATAGTCTCTTGAATCTTGATTGAATTTATTGTTTTCTTTTGTATTGGGCCGTTTGTTTCATTGGACCTTTTATGGGCTCAAAGGTCAGAATCTGTTGATTTATCCATTTTCTCTCTCTTATGACTTCATTCATTATTAATATTTAAAATAAATGGAAAAGGTCCATTATTATATTTATTGAAATTATTATAAATTTTCAAATAATCCGACTGGGATTGACGTCAGCTCCATGTAGTTCTATGATTCACAAAGCATAACTTTGCTTATCTAAATTTATTTACATAATTAGCCAGGTACAAGATTATAGTGGTGACCCACTAACATCCACAAATTAAATAATATTTTTATTTATTCAAACCGAAGAATATCTCCAAATTCAAAAAATGCAGATAATATAATTTATAAACATTTGCATCTTATTCTATTGTGAATCGATTATATCTATATATATCACTCACCCTCCACACCTATTCCCCATATTTTTATTTATTCATTGTGCAGTTTGTTTTTGTTTTTATTTTTATTTTTTCATTTTCTTGTTGGTTTAGTTAATCTTCCGACATTAATGGCGGAAGCCAAGAAAATCCTGTTCGGAAAATACGAAATGGGGAGACTACTCGGCAAAGGAGCCTTCGCCAAAGTCTACCATGGTCGCCGACTCGCCACCGCAGCCGCGGCGGAGGAGCCCGTGGCGATCAAGGTGATCAAGAAAGAGGAGGCGATCAAGAGCGAGAGAATGATGGAGCAGATCACGCGGGAGATCGCCGTCATGCGCCGCGTCCACCACCCCAACATCGTCGAGCTCAAGGAAGTCATGGCCACAAAGTCCAAGATCTTCATAGTCATGGAGTTCGCCGCCGGCGGAGAGCTCCTCTCCAAGGTAGCGCGCGGCCGGCGTCTCGGGGAAGACGCCGCGCGCCGCTACTTCCAGCAGCTCATCGGCGCCGTAGACTTCTGCCACAGCAGAGGCGTCTTCCACCGCGACATCAAGCCGGAGAATCTCCTTCTCGACGGCAACGGCGACCTCAAAATATCCGATTTCGGACTGTCGGCGCTGTACGAAGACCGCAGCGAAGACGGCCTCCTCCACACTCGGTGCGGGACGCCGGCTTACGCCGCGCCGGAGGTCTTGAGGACGAAGGGCTACGACGGCGCCAAGGCGGATATATGGTCGTGCGGCGTCGTTTTGTACGTCCTCCTCGCCGGATTCCTCCCATTTGACGACTACAATCTCGCCGCCATGTTCAAAAAGGCGATGAGATCCCAATACGGATTCCCTGCATGGTTTTCCGCCGACGCGAAGCGTTTAGTCTCCAAACTACTGAATCCGAATCCGGGTAAACGGATGTCGGTTCCGGGTATAATGCGGGTCGAGTGGTTCAAAAAGGGTCTCAAAACATCCAATTCATCATCCATGCAAGAATTCCCAATGCTTGATGAAGATGAGAGTATGATGGATCAAACAATCAAGAAGTCTCCCTCATCACCGGCGATGTTGAATGCATTTCAGTTAATATCATCGATGTCGGCCCGGTTCGACCTTTCGGAGACGTTGGCGGCGAGCCATAAGAAGGCGGACTTCACCTTCACTTCGAGGCGATCGGCTAAAGCCACACTCGGGAAAATCGAAATGGTTGGGAAGAAATTAGGGTTTAGGGTTTCTAGATTGAAGGACTTCAAGTTGAAGTTGTTGGCGGCGGCTGAGGGGCGGAAGGGGCGGCTTTCGGTAACCGCGGAGGTGTTCAAGGTGGCGCCGGAGGTCATGGTGGTGGAGTTTTCCAAATTTTCCGGCGACACGTTGGAGTATGTTAGGTTTCGTGAAGAGGAGATTAGGCCAGGGCTGAAGGATATAGTTTGGACATGGCAAGGGGATTGTAGTTTTAAGTGTGAAGATTAATTAGGTCTAATTAAGTGATTAATATGGTTTATTATATTTTAATTAATTATAAGTTTATTGTTTTCAATTGGTATACTAATACGGGTGTTATGTGTCTTTAATTATTTTGTATAATTGTACATTTTTTATTGTCATCTCGATCTCAGGTTTATATATATTTGCTTCTGTCTCATTTTTCTTTTTTATTTTGCAATATCAATTAATTATTTAATTATATTGATAACAATGTTTTCTATATTAATATGTGAATGGTACCAGACGATCATATACGACGTCGTACTCCTCTTTAAAATATAAATCATATTCATGATTCATGTGTAGTAACGTCTCTACTACATTACACAAAGAGTAAATTTTCCCTCGTTTTGGGCAGAATAGTAAATCGCCTTTTGATTATAAGTTTGAGTTAACTAAATTAAGGGACAGCAGCATATGTAGTTTAAATTAATGAATTAATATATTAAAAAAAGAGTAAATTAGTAGAAATACTCAGATTTTAAAAATATATTTTTTTTAATTGAGATACAATTGATGTTGGATTTGATTTGAAATACTTTTTAAACTCATTAAATTATCAAAAATACTATAATTAAAGTACCCTTTGAGTTTAGTATTGAGCCACCGACACTCTTTTAAGAGCTTGGATTTTTTGTTTCGATTTTGGTGAGTGACGAGGTGGATCAACACTATAATTCATGCGAATTGGATCCTTATCGTATTAATTCGTTATTGATCCGATTCTTTAAGGTCAAATCCGTATCTAATCCATTAAAAAAAATTAAAATTTATATCTGTATCGGATCCGTTAAGCTTAAATTCGTATCCGCACAAATCCAATCCGTATCCGTTAAGGATCCGATAAGTATCCAATCCGAATGATCCATTATGAATCCGATCCGATAAAGATCCGACAAGAGTCCAAATCGAATTAATTCAATAAAAATCTATTTCAATAAACACAATTATAATCAAATAAAAATTTGATAAGATAATACAAATTATTTATATTTGATTGTTCAAATCTTGTGTTGGATAAATAAATAAAACTGCAACTTCATTTGAAACTAAAATCCTCAATCAAATATCCCAAGATACTTAGATAAATCTTAAATTCAAATACTAGTTGTCAAACTTGCTCATTTTTAAATACTAATCACTCATTCACCTTAGTCGTAAATACACCACTTATGGAGAGAAATATTAATTAAAACTTTAAAATTTATAATAAATAAAATAAATTTTAATAAATTTCTTTCATGTATCATGGTGAAATTGAAAGAGTTGAGACAATGAATAATTATTCAGACGAATCTACAATACTTTCATCAACATTTAAATTTAAGATCTCACCAACTAGTTAATAAATTGAAAACTTGAAGTTGAGAAAAAAAGAAAAGAAAAGAAAGTTAATAAATTTTGATATTAGAAGAAAATAAATATTAAAAAATATAATGAATAGATAAATAAATACAATTTTTGGTGGTGAATTAAAAAATGGGACACGGACAATGAAGAATTAAGAGATTTGAGTTTTTGAAAGAACTCTAGATATAAACTAATATATCAAAATCAATTAATTAATTATTATATTTAAAAAATAAATAATTTTTATTAATTTATTAACGGATATCCGTATCCGATCCGAATCCGATTCATTTATTGGATTATTCAATCCGAATCCGATCCAAAATTTTCATGTTCTTAACGTGTCGATCTGATAAGGATCCATATCCGATAAGCCTCAATCCGTATCCATTATTATCGTGCAGATCCGTGCCGGATTATCGGATCGGATCAAAAATTGCTACTCCTAATCAACACCGTTCCCAAATTCACTAGGGTGTGGCATTCCTAATCATTTATTTTCGTAATATTTAAATATTATGCATTTAAAGGCTGGATTTACTATTATAGTCTACAATACGAACATGACAAAAACGCTCGGCTACCCACCATGAGAAGGCAAGTGTTAATGTACTCATAAAATTATATGATAATATAATATTAATGATGTAGTTAATTTTAATTATTATTATTATTATTGATTTTATAATAGCACATTACTTATTGGCAAATTAACATGTGTGCATGATGTGCAGGTAAACATTTTTAACCAAAATCAGCTAACTAAAATATATTCTTCCCTTCAATTTTTGGTGTTGCTATAAGAAAATGATTGTTTTTAGTCCCTTATTTTTCACATAGAAAAAATATACTCCCTTTGTCCCTTCTCATTAGTCATATTTGAGAAGGGCATAATAACCAATAAAAAGGAAATCAGGAAACATAATGTTGAATTAGCATTTAATTAATTTTGAACACTAGTAGATCAAATAATATTATAATTAAAATTGAGGGGAAAATTTTCACTGCACATTTCCTCCAAAAATTTCACTGCCTTGAAATTGGCAGGAAATGGTGGAATCAGAGTTGCCACCATGTTTTGAGAGAAGGGAGCTGAGGTCCAAATTCTCGTCAGTAGACCAAATACCTTCGGGCCACTCAAGATCGCCATCTTCACACGAGACCAACAGGGAAGTCGACATAAATGACGATATCAAACGCGAGTCAGGTTGAGAAGTATCTAGCGACAGAGATATGGGTGTCGTCATCGCGGTGAGGAGGGGCGGCGAATCGGAGATCAAAAGAGGAGGGGCGGCGGTGGAATTACAGGTTCAGAGATGGAGAGAAGTGAGAGGGGAGAGAAGCGAGAGAGAAGAAGTTCAGAGATGGAGAGAAGTGAGAGATGAGAGAAGTGAGAGAGAAGGGTTGTGCCGCTGATTGTGTTTGGAGTAGGGTTTGGGGATGGGGGGTAGGTATAAAATTAGGATTATTTTATTTTTAGATTAAATGTAATTTATGTAATAATTTAGTCATAATTATTTTCTATTTTCGGAAAGGTGACTAATAGCCGGGACAGACGAAAAAAGAAAACGTGATTAATAAAATGGGACGGAGGGAGTATGTATTAAGGTTCGTTTCGTACGGATATGGGACTCTGGAAACACAGTAATCAAGTAACACAAGAAAACAGGTCGACATGATAATATAGATACTCAGTTGAAATTAAAACACAAGATCAAAACAAAACAGATCAGAAAGAATTAGCTATAAAAACAATAATAGACCGAAATAATAGTAAAGATATTTGAGCGAGAACTGATGTTTATCACATGATTACAAACAGTGAGATTGAGCTCGGGAAAATACAGTTCAGGGCTTAATTACAAGCTCGTCGTGTTGGTTAAACAATAAAAAATGAGAGCAAGATTAAACAATGTGAACTAGATGCCGAATTCCGACTTACAAGGGTCTATTTATAGAGAGTTTGGCAGTGTTGCGGTTTCCAGGAATATGCGTCGGGGTGGTTGAGCAGCGACTTCCAACTTTAGCGTGGTCGTTACAACGTATTTATTCCCAGCGATTTCAAAGTTTTCCCGTGCTTATCCTTTCATCCTCCTGACCGTTGAGCGGCTCGCCAGAGGTAGTTCTCCCTTCTTTGTTCCTCTCAAAAGGAGATATCCTCCTTCGTCGAACTATTCAATTTGATGGCTTTAGTCGAATTATTTTCAGCGAGCTCCCGCCTTCCTGTGAGCTATTATGTTCACTCTCCGCTTGGTTTTGGCCAGCCCGTTGTTTTTTTTTTCTTTAGAGTGTGGATGAACCTCGTTTTGGCCCTTCTTGATGGGCTTATGGAACGATAATCCCAACAATATGTTACTGGGCTAGTCAGATTTGGGATAATATTTTTAGCATATGGACCCATTTTCCATGAATATGAAACGCATTCGAGAAGCCATTCTATAGATTTTTAATAAAATCCTATTAATGGCTTTTCATTTTTAAATTTCGAAATCAATGTGAATGTCTCTTTTGAATTTCATGACATGCTATTGAGAAACAATAGATGAGATATGCTTGTGATGTGAAAAAGTTGAGATTCTGAAGCTCAAGTCGTAAGCCTTAACTAATCCAACTATAATTCAAAAAGAAAAACGAAAATTCAACAAACATAATATTTAAAAGTCAAATGACTTAGACTACTTCAAGTCCTAATTCTTTTAAGTAAAATAATAAATAAAATATATTCATCTTTTTTCCTTCCTTTTTTTCCCTTGTCCAGCATAACTAATAAATGTGTCTACCGCTGCCTCTCTTGGCAATACAAATATAGTGAGGGACGCAGACTTAATTAAAAGTAATATAAGGCTACTTTATTTTATCACGGATAATCTATAAATATATTATAATATTAAGATTTTCTAAAATGTATTATAAGTTACACATATTTCTAAGTAAATGCTCAATTCGTTAGTTTACTTTTATTTTATAACGTGAGTTAAGATTAGGTGACCAAAAAATATTTTTTTGGTTAAAACTCAAATGAGACCACATCAACTTCTTAAAAAGTTATATGTATACCCAAAATATTGTCGTTCCATTTGTGATTTTCATAAAGATGTTAAATTTCCAGAGCAGTATTTTTACAAATTTTAAATAAAATTGATATTGTAGGTATTTATTTAAGAATATGTATAGTGCATATATTTTTACCCTTAATTTTATCAATTTAATGTAAAAAGATTTAAACTAAAATAATTAATTTTGAATAATGGAGTAACATTATAATATTCATTGGTCACTTCCTATTATTAATGTACATCTATAAAAAGGCGCAACTATTTTAAATTTTGTCTAATATATATAAAATAACTTGTTTTCAAAATGTTGTGGGATCGGTACTTGAGCGGCCATAGAGAAAACAAATTTATTAAATAATAGGAGTCTATATTATTCCCAATTTTAATTACTATATGATTCATGTTACTATTTTAAGGTATTTTAGTTATAAGGTTCAATTTTTATATTTTGTACTATTTTTTTAGTAATTAAAAAATACATCCTTAAATAATTTTGAAAAATTAAAATATTATAAATAATATTATAATAAGAGATATTAATTAATGCTTCTAAACTAGGGTAATTGAAAACTTATTTTAAAATATATTTTGACAAACATACATAATTAAATAAAAGGATTGAAAGGAGTACTAAGCAATCCTTCATGCTCCGACTATTATATCTCATTGGAAAATATTAACATTTTTCCCAAAGACAAGAGAGAGGTAAAGGTTCAAATATATTAGAAATTTTCTCAAAACATATTATAATTTGCACATTGTTTGTCTCGATTTTTTGGAGTAATTTAAAGTTGAACAGCATAAATAATTTGTTTTCGATAAGCTTGCACATATCCAAACTGATGGTGACAAGTCAGTTTGGTTTGTCAAATCTTAGTTCGGTACTTTAAGTTCAAGTATGCTTAGAGTCAGTTTTCAGTATATACTTGAACACTTGAGTGTTGAGTTTCAAAGATAAGTAAGCTAACAAAAATAAAACAATAAATAAGACAAATGTTAAAGTAGTTCGGACTATAATGGTCCTATTCCATTCTTCGGACTCAAGGTCTGGAAATCTACTAAGATTAGGAGTACACGGGTGCTCCTACAATCTATCGCTTGTTGGTGAGTGCCTCGTTCACCGATCCACAAGCTCACTCGCTTAGTCATTGTTCGTCCTTCTCTTCGCAGCTTCTTGGAGTGTGGGCACATCACGCAGTCTTCTCGTCGCCGGAATGAGGTGTTTAGAGTTTACTTGAAACTATCAGCTTGGCAGCAATAAGCCTGTAAGAGCCAAAGTGCAGATGCACTTGACTAATGTAATCTTTCTTGGAGAGAAAAATTACCAAGAAATAACTCAAGAACGCAGAGGTTCTGAGTCTCGTGTTCACAGAAGTGAAACACGGAAAGCTTTAACAACCTCTAACTTTGAGTTGGAAATTTGGCAGTGTTTCAGCAAGTTCGCAAGTTCGATTTTTTGGTTAGGTATCGATAACCTTCTTATGTTGAATTCCTTCGGTATTTACAGGGAGCAATTCGAAGGTTTGAATCTTCTATCCATTAGAGACAGATTGGAAGTTGTCCAATCGGAAGTCTCTGTTGATTGCTGCAATCGGCGGGTAGGTGGTGCTTTTTTCAGAGATTCTGCACCTACTCCACTTTTTCTGACATGGACAACAATTGTTCGCCTTTTCGTCATAATAACAGTCTGTTAGTCCGATGAATCTTGGACCAGTAAGTCCGAGGTATAAAGACTGAAGTCTTGAACTTGCAGATTTTAAGGAATCTTCAATTCTTAAAGTTAGTATGTTCCTCTGGACATCCACTTTGTCTCTTGTGCCAGCCTAGCTAGGACTTAGAGATCCATACTGATGTCGTCATACTTGCGACTCCATGCTTGGTGACGTCATCAATCAGTATATGCTTGGTCCCGTATTGGTAAATTTGGTACCTTGAATTTGTAAAAACATACTGGTTAATCCCGTATTTGGTGTGTTCCAAACTTGTTAGATTAGACTCTTATATCCCAGACTTGTAAGTTTGGTTTGAACTTTCGTCTGTTGAGTCTCGCGCATTTCAGACTAATTCATCAGTCTGGTCTTCAAATCAGCTCCAGCTTACAACTCGATAACAATCCTATACAAGACTTTACATTTAGATCAAACTGAAACTAATATAGAGACAAACTAAGATGATTTTTACATTCTTTGAGACTTTGACCCACCAAAACAACATAATATAAGAAAATTTCTAACAAATTTCCTCACACATATATTATTAAAATATATGTTAAATTATCATTTTGTTTTAAATAAATGTTAAATCGTCAATTTTTTGTTTTAAATTTATGACGGAATCAAAAATTTGAGAAAACTGCAATGGTTTCAACATATTTGTATGTTGACATGTGATTTTATAAATGGTGAGTGTTGTTTGGTGAACTACATCAACTTGTTGGCATTGAATTTTGCTCTCATCATAAATTTGAAACAAACTAATAATTAGACATAACTTTTAGCAATAATTTTAGTTTAGCATATTTAAGAAAATTACAATAGGTCGCAATATATTTAAACATTAATACATGTGGTAGTTGGTTTTCTATAAATGTTTTTCTCATGTATGTCAATTCATTATATGGAGAAAATAATTTTTTACATTGTTTCTGAGATTAAATCTTATATATAAAAGTTCTACTCATGGTGTTTGTTAGTATGGCTCATATATTGACAAAGGAAGGAGGGTATTTTGGGAATTTTACACCTTGTAGGGTTTTAGTATAAATACATGATGTATTGATGTATTTGATATACTGAGTTAATAAAATTCGACTGCTCCACCGTGGACGTAGGCACATTGCCGAACCATGTAAATCTTGTGTTCTTTATTTTCTTGTCTTTAATTCGTATGCCAAATTGTCATAGTTTCACAACAATTGGTATCAGAGCCTGGTTGATTGGACGACGGAGATGACGGGAGGATCAAAATTTGAGATTTCGAAGTTTGATGGTCATGGCAATTTCGGATTATGGCAAACAAGGGTGAAAGATCTATTGGGCAGCAAGGGATTCAGAAAGGGTTGCGCGCAGAGAAGCCTGCGGGGATGAATGATGATGATTAGCAGGATCTGCAAGAACGGCCTGCCGGGACAATTCGGCTGTGCCTTGCAGATGAAGTTATGTATCATGTTATGCATCTCAAATATGCGGAGGAGATCTGGAAGAAACTGGAATCGCAGTTTATGTCGAAAACCCTAATGACTAAACTGTATCTAAAACAAAAGTTATACGGGCTGAAGATGCAGGAGGGGTCCGATCTAGGGCAACATGTGAATATCTTCAATCAAGTTATCACGGATTTGGCTTCACTCAAAGTCAAGATTGAGGATGAAGACAAGACGATGATTTTGCTGTGTTTGTTACCTTCTTCATACGAACATATGGTGACTACCCTTACATATGGGAAAGAAACGATCAAGACTGAGGAGATTACTTCAGCGTTGCTGGCTCACAACCAGCGGAAACAGAAATCTGGAGAATCGTCATCTGGTGATAGTTTGTATATTAAGGGTAACCAGGATCGTGGAAGAAAGCAGGTGAGGGATAACTCAGGAAATCGGGGTTTCAGATCCAAGTCGCGGGATAAATCGCAGGGGAAGAAATCAGTAACGTGTTTTAAGTGCAAGGAACGAGGGCACTTGAAACGGGATTGTCCAAAGTGGAAGAAACAGACTGATGATGGGTCATCGAAGTCTGTCAACATGGTTCAAAATGAGAATTCGGATGGCAGTGATGGTGATATGTTATCTATTTCGACTGCGCAATATTTTGATGCTTGGATTCTCGATTATGGATGTTCTTATCACATAACTCCCAACAGAGAGTGGTTTACGACATATAAACCAGGTAACTCGGGTTCAGTTTTTCTTGGTGATGATCGATGTTGTAATATTGTTGGTATTGGTGATATGAAAATCAAGATGTATGATGGAACCGTGAGGACGTTGTGTGATGTTCGACATATCCCTGATTTGAAAAAGAATTTGATTTCTTTGGGTACTCTGCACAAGAATGGTTTTCTGATGAAGGCTGATGAAGATGGGGAAACCATCAAGATAGTTAAAGGTGCTTTGACTGTGATGAAAGGGAAGATTACAGCAGGAAATATCTACAAGCTGTTGGGGAATACAGTTGTAGGCGAAGCTCATTCTGTTGAGTCGTGTGATGATAACACAAAGTTGTGGCATATGCGTCTAGGGCATATGAGTGAGAGTGGTATGGTTGCGCTGCATAAAAGAGGTTTACTTCATGGTGTGAAAACGTGCAAGCTTGATTTTTGCAAGTTTTGTATTCTGGGCAAGCAGACAAAAGTTAGTTTTGGGACCGGGAAACGGAAGACAGAAGGAATTCTCGACTATGTGCATTCAGATGTGTGGGGACCTGTCAGAGTGGCGTCCATGGGTGGTTCCTTGTATTATGTGACCTTTATTGATGATTTTTCGAAGAAGGTTTGGGTGGATTTCATGAGGCATAAGAATGAAGTCTTTGCCAAGTTCAAGTTGTGGAAGGCTGAGACGGAAAACCAAACTGGGAGAAAAATCAAGTATTTGAGGTCTGATAATGGTACTGAGTACAGGGACACGAAGTTTCAGGAGTTCTGTGAGGAGCATGGGATTCAGAGGCACTTTACAGTGCGTAAAGCGCCACAGCAGAATGGCGTTGCTGAAAGGATGAACAGGACGCTGAATGAGAGGGCAAGATGTTTGAGGCTGAATGCAGGTCTGCCGAAGAAGTTCTGGGCAGAGGAATATGGCGTGCTACTTGATAAACAGATCACCGCGTGCATCTTTGGATGTCAAAGTTGCAGAAGAAATATGGACAGGTAATGATGTTAGTTTTGATCATCTTAAAATTTTTGGTTGTCCTACTTATGTTCTTATTCCTTCTGATGAGAGGTCAAAACTTGATGCGAAATCGAAGAAGTGCATCTTTTTGGGCTATAAGAAAGGTGTGAAGGGATTCAAGTTTTGGGATCCTATTGAGCAGAAGGTGGTGATCAGTAGAGATGTTGTGTTTGATGAGAAGTCGATGCTACAGTCGTGTGAAGATAAGGTGCAGGTGGAGGTGGAGTTGGATCACATTCCAACAGTTTCTGATAAAGGAGAGAGTTCGAGTTCTGCACCTGATGATATTATTCATGATGATGGTGGCGCAACTGATGCACCGGAGAGCTATAAGTTAGCTCGGGATAGAGTGAGACGTACAAATATACAAGCTCCAGTCAGGTTTGGTTATGAGGATATAGTAGCATTTGCTCTTAATGTTACTAGTGTGGATCCTCATAATTTTCAGGAAGCAGTTTCTTGTGAGAATAAAGACAGGTGGAAAACTGCAATGGAAGAAGAGATGAATTCTGTGCACAAGAATCAGACATGGGAGCTGGATGTTCTTCCAAAAGGGAAGAAGGCTATTGGATGGATTTACACAAGGAAGTCATCAGTAACAGAAAAAGGAGGGGAAAGGTTCAAGGATCGATTAGTGGCCAAAGGATACTCGCAGCAGAAGGGGATTGACTATGATGAGACATTCTCCCCTGTGGTCAGGCATACTTTGATTAGGGCAGTACTTGCATTGGTGGCTAGTCGGGATTTGCACTTGGAGCAGATGGATGTGAAGACTGCTTTCTTGCATGGTGATCTCATGGAGCCCATTTACATGCAGCATCCAGAGGGTTTCGTTCAACCGGGGAAGTAGCATTTATTTTGCAGGTTGAAGAAATCCTTGTATGGCTTGAAGCAAGCATCGAGGCAATGGAATATACGGTTTGATGCGTATATGGTGAAGATTGGCTGCAAGCGTTGTGAGTTTGATTGTTGTGTTTATACTAAGAGCCTTGGTGATGGTTCTTGTATTTTTCTGTTACTTTACGTTGATGACATGCTTATTGCTGCTAAGAATATGCGTGATATTGTTGATCTGAAAAACCTTTTGAGTCTAGAATTTGAGATGAAGGATTTAGGGGCTGCGAAGAAGATTCTTGGGATGGAGATTCACAGAGATAGATGATCAAAGAAGTTGTGGTTATCTCAGAAAGGTTATGTGGAGAAGGTGTTGCAGAGGTTTGGGATGGATAAATCAAAACCGGTTAGCACTCCATTGGCAAATCACTTCAAGTTGTCTTCTGATCAGTGCCCTGAGTCGGATAAGGAGACTCAGGATATGGTGGAGATACCTTATGCCAGTGTTGTTGGATGTTTGATGTATGTCATGGTATGTACTCGTCCTGATTTAGCTCATGTTGTTGGTCAAGTGTGCAAGTATATGTCTAGGTCGGGTAAACAACATTGGGAGGCAGTCAAATGGATTTTTAGATATTTGAAGGGTACATCGGGGCATGGTATTGTGTTTGGAGATCAGCGGATGGATCCTTTTATTATAGGATATGTGGATTCTGATTATGTTGGGGACTTGGATGATAGGAGATCTACCACTAGGTATGTTTTTACTTTTGGTGGAGGGCCTATTTGTTGGAGGTTGACTACTCAGCCTATAGTTGCTCTATCTACAACTGAAGCTGAATATATTGCTTTAGCAGAAGCAGCAAAGGAAGCAGTGTGGCTTGCTGGATTGGTTAGAGAGTTGGGTGTTCAGCAAGGTGGAGTTCTATTACATTGTGACAGTCAGAGTGTCATTCATTTGGCTAAGAATCAAGTATATCATGCTAGGACGAAGCATATTGATGTGAGGTTCCATAAGATCAGGGAATGGATTGCTTCTGGTGATATTCAGTTGGAGAAGGTTCATACTGAAGAGAATGCTACTGATATGTTGACTAAGGTTGTTACTTCTGACAAATTCAAGCATTGCTTGGATTTGTTGAATGTTTCTGCATGCTAGAGTTGCATGGTACCCCGGCCTGCTTGGTGTGTCTCGCAGGGATGCTCGATGTTGTGTTCTCCTAAGGAGGTGATATATTCGCCAAGGTGGAGATTTGTTAGTATGGCTCATATATTGACAAAGGAAGGAGGCAGGCAGTACAGGGTATTTTGGGAATTTTACACCTTGTAGGATTTTAGTATAAATACATGATGTATTTGATATATTGAGTTAATAAAATTCGACTGCTCCGCCGTGGACGTAGGCACATTGTCGAACCACGTAAATCTTGTGTTCTTTATTTTCTTATCTTTAATTCATATGCCAAATTGTCATCGTTTCACAACAGTGTTGGTGAAAAGCTTATTCTCTATGAACACGAGATATTAAATCCAAAATTTAAAAAAAAAATATTTGAATATATAAGTTTGAATTAATGTATTTTTTTTAATATAAAAAAACTTTACACATAAAACACCACATCATCTGCTAATTGCGGAAAACGAAAACAATATTTAATAAGAAATTTTATTTTACTTTCTTATTTTTTATAACAATTAATGCTTGTAATTTTCAATTCGACAACGACAAGTCGAATCCAAAAAATGTTCTAGTATAGGAAAAATCTGACCAATTCAGCTCTTTAAATTCTATTTTCTACACTCCTAATTTATACGCGTATTGTATGGATACCTAACAAAGTTGATTTGTTTACGCAGAAATTCATTTGGAAATTCCACCCATTTCCTTCTTCACATACAAAACAATTTTAACTTTTGTAAAAAGTCGCACACATATCTAAAATATCGTTATCTCATTTGATATTTTCACCAAAATATTAACTTTCAGTTGGTGAATTTTCATTTCCATCATAAATTTGAAATAAAACTAATAATTTGTGTATTTATTCAATGATACACACACAGTTCACAATATATGTTTATAAATTACAAATGATATATTATATTCTGGATAATCAACTATTGTAGCAAACTAAGTAATTTCTAGACAATTCACGCTAATCCATTGTTTTCTACCCTACCCAAAGTTTAGCTAACTACTACTAATTGCATATGACTTTATTCAATTTTTTTCTTTCCAGTTTACACATTTTATCGATTTTCTATATTATTGAATATTTTTCAAAAACAATAAAATTTTAATATTAATATAGATCGAAAATCAGATTTTCTTCTCTTAATTTTCAGTGAAGAAAACCTTAAAACAAAACTTTAGAGATTAATGCAATATTCATATATTATGTTTTTAAACAATCTACAAGTCCCAGAAATAAACAAATCTAAGCATTTATGAACTATTAATTTAGTAAGTAATGAAATATTCTCTCTATCCGGTCAAATTGTCTACATTCGATCGGACACGATAAACAATGCATGTGAGTGATAGCGAGATAAATATTTTATTGATGAGTGTGAAAATTTTACTATTTTAAGAAAGTTGACTAATATTATGGAACAGACAAAAAAAAGAAATATGGACAATTTATTAGGAGTATGAATTTTCTATAAGGTTCGATATATGAGCTTTTCATTGAAAAAATCTGGCTTCGTAGGAAAGTGTTGATTCCAGTGTCAGTAACGCATAACAACTTCAGGTGAAAAGTAATTTGAAATTATAGTATTTTAGTTTGTATTAATCTAGGTTGAATAGCTCATCAACTTAATATATATGTAGCTGTTAACGACGTAGGACTCCAACTTTTTTAAAAATCTTTTTGGTTATACCAATTAAGGTCCAAACTTCAAAATAAGTATATTAAGCCGAACAGATTGACCAGTTTAAATAAATAATATATATATATGTGGATTATATATGTATATGTATAAAATGATTTATTCATTATTAAATAATATGTTATATATATTATTAAATATATTTGGTATTTAAAATTAAATAATGTATTTATAATTTCAATAAAATATTTATTAAAATAACAATTAGGCTAAAAAAAGCCTTAACTAGGCTGTCTACTACATTAAAAGGCCAAATTTAAACTATATAAAAACTTTCTATCAATAATAGAATAATGCTTGTTGAGTTCAAACCTGTTTAAAAAGTTAAAATAATAGAGTGCAGTGTGATTGATTAGGGGTGTTCGCAGTCCGGTTCGGCTGGTTTTAGAGAAAAATCTTAGCCAAATTAATAGGTATGGTTTGAAATTTTTTCAAATCAAATCGGCCAAATAATTTATCTAAACCAAACCGGCCAAACCGTATAAAAACGATTTGGTCCAGTCGGTTTAACGGTTTAAAATGAAACTTGTTTTAAATTCAACAATATACTATAATATATATTAAAATCAAAACTACATTAAAGTGCAACTAAAACACATGATATATAATCAATGAATCACACTACAAATTAGTTGTATTTTTATTTTTGATTAAAAAAATCAAAATTAATAAATGGGGCAACTAAGCAAATGAGGAGAGAATGAGTAGAAAAAAAAGGGATGTATTAGTTGAATTTTTTGTTTTGATAAAAAATTGAAATTAACAAAATGTGTGCTGAGAGAAATTCAAACATAGGTTATCTAAACTACAAAGGTTGCATTAACCATCTGATCTACTAATATTTATTAATAATATATCAAATATTCGTATAAATATATCTTTCTGACGACCGGTTTGGTTGAAATGGCTGGTTTGACCCTCCAAACCATGATCGGACCGGTTTTAAATTTTTTAAACTATTGGTTTAAAAAACAAATTTATAATCGGTCAAATAAATTCGATTCGGCCGGTTTGAACGATTTCGGCCAAACCGTAAACACCCCTATGATTGAGCATTACTGTTAATTATCTTATAGTATTATTAATTTCTCTTTTTTTCTTTTTTTATTTATACTCTTTCGCTTTAATGCGTAGATTTTAGATCTTATATCTATTCATTTTTTTTTTTGTGTGTGTATTTTGGTTGTTTCATAAATATGATTTTCAATCGTACAGATTGTATTACAGGATTTGATGTGATTAGTGTTGGTTATTGCTGGGGAAGTTGTCTATACAAATCTAGCACGTAACTTGCATATTAAACATGTTAAATAGAGTTACAAAGGTTCAGGCTAAAATATTTTGAATGAAAAAAAAAAATTAACTCAAATAACCTAGATCCAATTGGGTAAGTTTAAAATCCTTTAGATAGACCCAATCAATTTTTTTAGAAGTATATTTTATTATAATTATAATATCGAAATCTAGTTATCATATTAAAGATTATAGTTCTTGAAATTACACACTTATATTTAGTGCAAATAGTTTTTAACAAATAATTAAGTCCTTAAAATTATTTAATCATGAAGTTAAAACATATTCTTATATATATGAAATAAAAAAAGACATTTTTATCATCTAAATTGAAGAATATATGAAGATTATGATTGTTGGTCCCGAGATCATAGTTAAACAGATATATGCAGCGAAAAATTAAAAGCGAGTTCTTGTAAATTACAAACTCGTGGTTATCAACCAGTTTGGTTCTCTGAAAAGCTTGTTAGTATGCGAGTTTGGTTATTAACAAGTTCGGTTATACTCCAACACGAGAAATAGTTGGGTTTTCCTTTCATAATCAAATAAAGCAGTAAATAATGCAAGAATTTATAGAGGTTCGGACAACTGTCCTACGTCCTCTCTTCAGGCAGTAGCCCGAAATATACTAGCCTTAGGATTACAATCTATCCTCACGATCTATCGCAAGTTGGTGAATGCTAGTGTCCACCAGTCCACTTGCTCACTCGCTCAGGGTCTCGTTCTCCTTCGGCAGCCCAGTTCGGGAGTGTGGGCACACTACACACCTTCCTCCTCCAGAAGTTAGGAGCTTTTAAGTTCTTCCTGGAACTCTTCGAACTTGTGGCAGATGCTCGTGATAGTCACAGCTTGGAGACAGTTGCAACCGTTATGATCTTTCTTGAAGAGAAAGAGCGCCAAAAGAAAACTCAAGCTAAGAAGCTTAGAGTCTCGTGTCTGGAGTTGGAACACGATAAGCTACTAAAAATAGCCTCGAAAAGGGGAAATGAAATATGGGAGTCTCTGTTTGGAGATTGTTTTGGTCTATTTATAGACGAAGCAAAGAAAGGTTCGGTGAAAGAGCCATTTAGAGACAATCCGAATTTTGAACTATCCGTTGGGTCTCTGATTTGATGGAGACAGGTTGTCTTTTTTGCTCTACCGCACATGCACCGTCCTTTCCAGCACAGAGTGTTGACATTCTGCTGTGTGTCAGAACGACTCAACAGTCTGAGAAATACTAAATTGGAAGTTTGAACTTTGGACTTTAACGAATCTCCTTTTCCTTAAGTCTGACTCTTGTGATTCATTTGGTGTGTCTTCTTTGTCTCTATTTGTGCGATGAAACTAGATTTGATAAACTGGTGATCATCCCGGCTGGTGATATCAACCAGTTTATCTGAGTGGTTTGCTTCAAGCTGAAGTGATCGTCAGTTCGCCAGCTCTTTGCTTGAGCCTTTGTTTCTTCTTTTCTTCACGATGACCAAACTGATGGCTTCGATCACAAGCCCAATTTGTCTTGATCAGCTTTTACAACTCGATAAACATCCTAAGTGGATATTACAAGTTTGTACGACTAAGCTAATTTAGAGACTCTTCCTACGGTGGTTTCTATGCATGTTAGACACATCAAAACATAAAAGGTTAGAGAATTTCGAACCTAAATTCTCAACAATTGTATAATTTGAATTTTTTTATAAGACAATATTTATTGTGTATTTTTTTT
>JAPKLW010002635.1:0-12671 GCA_026898455.1 Plectranthus barbatus
ATACTTAGAAAGATGGAATCAACACAAGTTCTCAAATATTTAACATGTATTACAGAAATGGAGATGTCATGAAAGTTACCTTGTCATCGTCGAAGTTTCCATGATGAAGTGATCACAACCTCAACTGCAGAATGTGCTTGCTGCGCAGAAGCCACAAGTGAAGGGCTGCAGTCAACTACCTCTATCATTTTGAGAGCTTTAGGCGGAGGCAGCTCCTTTAATTTGTAGCAGTGCCGAATGATCAGGCGCATGAGTCTCCGGAAGCAGCCATTTTCGGCAATTGTCCATTGCACCAGATCAATATCTTCAAGTAACAGATAATTGAGCCTCGGGAATTCATCAACTTTGGTTTCCCATTCTGGTCCTTGGAAGGCACCGCATTGCAGCTTCAGCACTTCAAGCTTTGGAAGAGAACCAATTGCACTCATGCACTCCCAACCACATCCTTACCCACTCAAGCTCAGCTTTTTCATACTCCTCGGCAAATTCGAAAGCTGATCACCTGGGGCCGCAACTGGTTGAGGATTCACCACCACGCATGTTAGTGACTCCAGTCTTTTGAGAAATCCAATATGCTTGAAGCAGGTTATGTTTTCAGCAGTGTCAGGCCGTAACTCGATTTCGATTCCCAACTTTTTAAGATGGCGGAGACTGTTGAAAACCTTGTAGGTGCAACTATGAGCATTCACATAAAGTGTTGAGAGGTTTGGCAGCCATTTTCCATAACTTGGATCTGGTAGATTTCTTCCTATGATCCGAAGATGCCTCAGTTGTTGCATCTCCCAGATCTCTTTTGGCAAAAAAGTTGAGTCACTCAGCATTTTAGTGCTCCTCACTTCCTGAATTTCCCACATCTCTTCCCATACCTCCTTCACCAAACCAATTGAATCTCTCTGCAATTTGGTGCTCCACACTTGTTGCATATCCCATATCTTCGACCAGATTCGTCTCAAAATCTCCTTTGTAAAACGGTTTGAGTCTCTCAACAATTTGATGCTCCACGGTCGTTGCATACGCGACATCATGCTCCGGCTCTGCATTGAGTCCTCTCCGCTGGCGATTCTCCACAATTCCATCCAGGTCTTCTTTTCAAAACGAGCTGGATTACTAAGCACCGCTTGAATATCGCAGATCTTCTCCCAGATCTCCTTTGCCAAACTAGTTGAATCTCCTAGTAATTTTATGAACCACACTTCCGGCACACGTCGAATCTCATCTCTCATCTCCTTTGTTAAACAGACTGAATCTACATCTCTTACGAATCTAATGCTATGATGGTGTCGGACAATCAGATACTGCAGCTCTTGGAGGTCGGAGATGGAACTAGGGAGTTTCCCATTATGAGTCAGGGCAAGATACTTTAACGGTACAAGTTTCAGTACCTTCATAGGGAACTCATAGAAACGGATAGCAGCAGCATCCAACACGTTCAGCAACACCAAATCCAAACATATAGGCACTTCATATTCATGATCTGGACCAGTACATAGCAGAGAACGTGCTGTCATTGTGGCTGCCATTGACTCATACACCTCTTTAATGCCAAATAAAACGTTGTTTTGGACGGACAACCGGCGCTGGCTTTCAATATGATCTGGGGAAGCATGGATTGATCTCTTTAAGACATGGAAAAGCTTGATCTTCCTTGCTTCTTTAGCGCACAAGTACCAAAAGGCAGAATGGAGCTTGCAAGATTTGACTGTGAATGTGGAGCTGTGCTTGCAGACGATAAACACACTATGGGAGACGAGCTTATTCAAACATTTCATCGCAAAATCTTCTAAATTTATATGAGGATCCATATAATCCAAAGATTCTCTAATTTTTTCAGTATAGACTTCAAGTTCAAAAAACTCCTCAGCAATCCACAAGTTAAGGAGCTTGGTCAGGGTAATTTCAGAACTCTGGGGGAAAACAGCCATATACAGAAAGCACGCTTTCAAATATTGGGGTAAGTACTCATAGCTTGGATATAATACCTCGGAGATTTCGTCATATGCATTTGTAAAAACAGAATTTTTCTCGTCTGCCACCGCTTTCCAGAATTCTTTAGTCTGGTCAAGCTCACGGAGGATGCGGGCAACCGTGAGGATCAAAAGAGGAAGACCTTCACATTTCTCCGCAATCTTCCTTCCAACTTTCTCCAGTTGAGGGGGGCAATACCTTTCATCAAACACATTCTGCCTTAGTAGATTCCAACTTTCTTCCCTGTTCAAAAAACGTATCTGGTGAATTCTATTGCTATCCCATCTCGCTACTTCTTCTAGCCTTGTTGTGAGTAAGAATCCCCCTCCATCTCCGACGTCTGGAAGCATATTTCTCAAGTAAATGCTCAACCCATCGATCCAAACGTCGTCTAATATGATTAAGTATCTAGGCTTACCCTCGATCTGAGCCACAACATCCACGAGGATATCTTCTCTTTCACGCTTTGGACCAACGCTCACCCATGCTATAACATTGAAATGTTGAAGGATGAGTGGATGTCGAGCAATTTCTCTAGCAACATGTGTCTTCCCGATGCCTGCCATTCCAACGAGCCAGCCAGTTTTGAGTCCAGGCTGCGAATCTAGCAGGTCATTTGTGATTTTCTCAATTTGGTCCCATAACCCTACTGTCGTTGACTCGTTTCCTCCAAAATCGTGGATTGGCGAAACATCACCATCCTTCTCTTCTACCGGCAATGGATTATCTAGCACTCTCTTGTAATCCTCTTCAAACTTCTTCACCCTCTCAATAAACAAATCAATTTCCTGGTTTAAGTCGTCCCAGTTTATGGGGCGTAGCGATACAGCCCATAAGATTGAATCATATCTTCGAGTTTGTAAGCTGCCTCTCTTATTTCTGCTTCCACTGCATAAATCACGCTCATATCAATCCTTCTATGGCGGTTGTCATCCAATCTTTTTAGTGTAGAGCTCAATGAAATCAACGCCTCATTTCCAGATCTCGTGATTTTTATGTTATTGGTGGGATTCATAATGGTATGCCTCAGAGAAACCAGAGCAGCAAAAGCCATGTCTCTTCTTCTCAAATCTCAATCAATAACATTCTTCAAAATAAGTCTTCAGCTTTAACACTTGCTCATCAAATTATTGATGCCGACAACTTCGAAATTAGTGCATGTGCCCCACCACATATTGTTTTAAAAAAATTCTGTAGGAAGGTCACATAATATTAAATTAAAAATCTAAATGAATATAATCTAACTTTCTTGATGGTGTTTAGGCCTACACAACATGCATTCTGAGTTTACTAGTCAAAAATCCCATTTCAATCACCTAGTTTGGTTAGGTAGTGGGAGTTGCTCATGTAACAAAATGGTATGCTCATCACCATCAACTTATTTGCAAATTACTAACATGTTCTACAAATCAATCTAGTTGAAGAATATTCTTTGTTGCTTAAGTGGTTTGAAATTCGTATAATCGATTATATTCCGAATGAAAGCATTCATATACGTGCCGGTTTGCTTAGGATTCCAGCAATGGCATTTGCTACTTCCTCGCTCCAACACATGATGCCCTGCATGTACATATCAACCTTATTTTCCAATTCAAATCAATGCAGATTCGTTCGGATTTCATGATCTTGAAAGCAGCTAGCAGAAATACTTCTGATGAGAATTCTAGTGCTATGGGCTTAGCAGAGGCTGAGTTGGCTCATTTCATTCTGATTCTTATTTTCAAATTGGACCCTGCCACCTGGATACTAATTTTGCTTCTTCTCTGCTGGAAGAGTAAAGCAAAGTGCTTTGAAGTTTCAGAGAATAATTCTGGTCATGTTGTAGAGTTTAGGTATGCATGCCTTTTAAAATTGAAATAGCTATTCGTATATCTTTTTCATCTTCATCTTTTGCTAGTGCTCATCAATATGGAAGCCGATTCATTCAACAAAAGCTTGAAACTGCAACAATAGATGAAAAGATCAATTTACTTCTTGTGCCGTCAACCAGGCTATGATGAAAGATCAATTCGCAAATTACGTTATACAGAAAGTTCTCGAAACATGTAGTGATCAGCAGCGTGAACTGATTCTGTCAAGAATAAAAGTTCACTTGAATGCATTAAAGAAATACACATATATAGCTCGGGTGGAGAAACTTGTTGCAGCTGAGGGTATGTTCATTCTTCACTCTCTCATTCCTATCTGTCTAAGTAAGAAAACAAATAGATGAATTGTATGTGGAGAAATGATACATGCATTTGGTGTGTTGATAGAGAGGAGAATTGCTGCCCAGAACCCGGCCTAGATGTGTGTTGTAGGAAAGGAAGATGATGTACAGCTAGCTAGCTGACTGAGGGTAGTTTGGGGGTACTAGTTTTTGTTTGGAAATAAAGGAGTTGTGTGTACTAAAACATGTACATTGTGTAGTGTTGAGTTTATACATAGTAAGTAAGATGAGGTGAGGAGGAAGAATGAATCTGATTGATGAATGAGGATACAGAGGGTGTAATACTAATATATATACATGGTGGGGTAGTAGTCACTGTACAAAATGATGATGATGCCATCCATGGACAGGAGAATAGAAGAGAGGGATGAGCTGTTCTGTTTCTTAATTTAACAATTTTTCACATCTTCCCCTCTTTTATTTACTTTGTTTTTCCTTTCAATGTTTGATTTCTTTGCAATGATATACCAGTTCTCATCATATAATTCATTGATCACATTGCACAGCTTTCAACACAAATTCTTTTACCATCACCAAAGTTGAGAGCCAGAAAAGAGTAAAATAAATTAAATTAAATTGAGTTAAACACGAAGCAAGCCCTTGTAAAAAAAAGCACACTCAAACCAGCTGGAGAGCCACTACTAAGCTCCTGTGACCAATCTAGTGGAAGATAAATAGCCAAGCGAGATAAACCACAACAATCAAACCAGCAGCTCCGCATCTCAAAGCAACAAGTAATGACTTGATATGGGAAGTGTGCGACTGCGTGATGGTATTCCATTTCTCATAGTCCATACACCATTATTGAAAGATGAAATCAACACAAGTTTTTCAAATCTTTTAACATGTATCACAGAAATGGAGATGTCATGAAACTTAGCTCATCAGTGAGTCATCGTGGGAGTTTCCACGATGAAGTGATCGCAACCTCAACTGAAGAACGTGCTTGCTCCGCATAACCCACTACTGAAGGGCTGCAGTCAACTACCTCTATCCTTTTCAGACCTCGAAGCAGAGGTAGCTGCTTCAGTTTGTAGCAGTGACCAATGATGAGGCGCTCTAGACTCGGGAAGCAGCCACTGTCGGCACTTGTCCATCGCACCAGATCAATATCTTCAAGTAGCAGATATTTGAGGCTCCGGAATTCTCTAAATCCTGTTTTCCATTCTGGTCCTTGGAAGGCTGCGCATCGCAGCTTCAGCACTTCAAGCTTTGGAAGAGAACTTATACCACTCATGCACTCCCAACTATATCCTAACCCACTCAAGCTCAGCTTTTTCAAACTGCTCGGCAAATTTAAAAGCTGATCAGCTGGGGCAACAGCTGGTTGAGGATTTACCACCACACATTTAAGTGACTCTAGCATCCCCAGAAGTCCAATATGCTTGAAGCAGCTTATGGTTGAAGCAGCATCATGCCGTAACTCAATTTTAATTCCTAACTTTTTAAGATAGCGGAGACTGTTGAAAACACTGAAGGTGCAGCTATGAGCATTCACATAAAGTGTTGAGAGGTTTGGTAGGCTTGTTCCATAACTGGGATCTGGTAGGTTTCTTCCTATGATCCGAAGATACCTCAGTTGTCGCATTTCCCATATCTCTATCGGCAAAAAAGTTGAGTCGCTCAGAATTTTAGTGCTCCTCACATCCTGAATTTCCCACATCTCCTCCCACATCTCCTTCATCAAACCAAGTGAATCTCTCTGCAATTTGGTGCTCCACGCTTGTTGCATATCCCATATCTTCTCCCAGATTCGTCTCAAAATCTCCTTTGTAAAATGGTTTGAGTCTCTCAACAATTTGATGCTCCATGATCGTTCCATATGCGACATCATGCTCCAGCACCGCAGTGAGTCCTCTCCGCTTGCGATTCTCCACAATCTCATCCAGGTCTCCTTTTTCAAACGAGCTGGATTATTAAGCACCTCGGAGCTCCACACGTGTTGAATATCGCAGATCTTCTCCCAGATCTCCTTCGCCAAACTAGTTGAATCTCCTAGCAATTTTATGCTCTTGACTTCCGGCGCATCTCGGATCTCATCTCTCATCTCCTTTGGTAAACAAACTGAATCTGTATCTACATCTCTTACGAATCTAATGATATGATGGTGACGGAGAATCAGACACTGCAGCTCTCGGAGGTTGGAGATGGAACAAGGGAGTTTCCCATGATGAGTCAGGGCAAGATACTTTAACCGTATAAGTTTCAATACCTTTACAGGGAACTGATAGAAACGGATTGCAACAGCATCCAACACCTTCAGCAACACCAAATCCAAACATATTGGCACTTCATATTCATGATCTGGACCGGTACATAGCAGAGAACGTGCTGTTAATGTGGCTGCCATTGACTCATACACCTCTTTAATGCCAAATAAAATGTTGTTTTGGACGGACAACCGGCGCTGGCTTTCAATATGATCTGGGGAAGCATGGATTGATCTCTTTAAGACATGGAAAAGCTTGGTCTTCCATGCTTCTTTTGTGCACAAGTGCCAAAAGGCAGAATGGAGCTTGCAAGATTTGATTCTGAATGTGGAGCTGTGCTTGCTGACTATAACCACACTATGGGAAACGAGCTTCTCCAAACATTCCATTGCAAAATTTTCTAGAAATGTATAAAGATCGATAAAATCCGATTTATGGACTTCAAGTTCAAAAAAGTCCTCAGCAATCCACAAGTGAAGGAGCTTGGGGAGGGTAATCTGATAAGTTTGTGGGAAAACTGCCATATACAGAAAACACACTTTCAAATATTGGTGTAAGTACTCATAGCTTGGATATAGTACCTTGGAGATTTCGTCATATGCATCTGTAAAAGTAGGATTTTTCTCGTCTTCTGCTACAGCCTTCCAGAACTCTTCAGTCTGCTCAAGCCCACAGAGGATGCGGGCAACCGTGAGGATCAAAAGAGGAAGACCTTCACATTTCTCCGCAATCTTCCTTCCAACTTTCTCCAGTTGAGGGGGGCAATACCTTCCACCAAACACACTCTGCCTAAGTAGATTCCAACTTTCTTCCTTGTTCAAAAAACTTATCTGGTGAATTCTGCTTCTATCATGTTCCGCTACTTCTTGTAGCCTTGTTGTGAGTAAGAGTCGACATTCATATCCGACGCGCGGAAGCCATTTTTTCAAGAGATCGCTCACCTCAGTGCTCCAAACGTCGTCCAATACGATTAAGTATCTACCACCATACAAAGGTTTACGACGAAGCACCAGAAAATCCAATATGCTTCGTCCATCGTATAGATTTCTAGGCTTGCCCTCGATCTGAGCAACAACATCCACGAGAATATCTTCCACTTCACGCTTTGGACCTGCGCTCACCCGTGCTATAAAATTGAAATGTTGAACGATCTTTTGATGTCGAGCAATTTCTCTAGCAACATGAGTCTTGCCGATGCCTGCCATTCCGACGAGTGACACTATTTTGAATTGTTCAGGCTGCAGATGTAGCAGCTCATTTGTGATTTTCTCAATTTGGTCCGATAATCCGACTGTCGTTGACTCGTTTCCTCCAAAATCATCTATCGGTGAAACATTACCATCCTTCGCTTCTTCAGGCAACGGATTATATAGCACTCTGATGTAATCCTCTTCTAACTTCTTCACCCTCTTGAAGAACGTATCAATCTCTTGGTTTAAGTTGTCCCAGTCTACGCGGGGTATCTGCAGATCGGCGAGGCTGTCGGAAGGTGGAAGAGAGCGATTCAACACATACCATTGAATCATATCTTCGAGTTTGTATGCTGCCTCTCTTATTTCTGCATCCACTGCATTAATCTTGCTCATATCAATTCTTCTATTTCGGTTATCATCCAATTTTTTGAGTGTAGAGCACAATGAAATCAACACCTGATGTGAAGATGCGGAGATTTGTATGTTATTGGTGGGATTCATAATGGTATGCTTTAGAGAAGCCATAGCAGCATAAGCCATGTCTGTCTCTTCTTCTCAATGAAGATTCAACAAAATAAGTATTCGCCATTAACATTTGCTCATCAATTTATTTATTTTGCTTAGCTTCTCACATATTATTAAAAAATTGAACATCTATTGGTCAAACTAAAAAGATTATTAAAAAACCTAAGTACAGCTGTAGCTCGACCCCATTTGACGGGGTGTGGTCCTACAAAACGTGCTTGCATTTTGGGATTATTACAAGTCAAAACCATCATTATACACCTAATCAACATTGGAAAATCTCATTTAATTAATTTGATCATCATCGACGCATAGCTTGTGGAATATTTCAATCACTAGTATGACTAAAAGCTTGAATTAATTAGGTAGCATATTGCTCATGTAACAAAATGTTATACTAACCATCAACTTATTTGCAAATTACTAACAATATTCTACAAATCAATCATCTTAATGAAATGTATAAAAGTTGAGGAATATTCTTTTTCCCTCATATGCGAAATAAAATAGAACTTATTCTGAAGGAAATTATATACGTGTTTGGATTGCAGCAATGAGATTTGCTACTTCCTCGGATGCCCTGCCTGTACAAACCAACTTCATTTTTCAGTGCAAATTAATTAATGAAGAGAAAATGTAATGTTAAGACCAGCTCCTCTCCCGCAGACACCACTTGAGAGCTGCTTTCACGGTCGAGGTCCTATGCTTCAGTCCAAGCTATTCAAAAAAGAGTAAACCCGTGATGTTTTCCTGCATTCAAAAAAGAGATGTTTAGCGGTTTCATTAACAGAATTACAAAGCTTACAGACCAAAGGAACGCATTTAGTGAGTATAGGTGTGTGAGAAAAAAAAATATATAATAATCCCTGTTCTCAAGGATGTCGAAATGTGCTTGACTAAAAGAGTAAACTAAATTAAGCAAAATCGGGTTAGGCTGAAACCTTACAATAAATTTATGGGCTCACACGCAAGCAGAAGAGCCACAGCTAAACTCCTGTGACCAATCTAGTGAAAGATACAAAGCCAAAAAAAAAAAAAATAGGAGGAGGAAAGTAATGGCTTGACATGGGAAGTTTGTGTGATGATATTACATAAACATTTCCCATAGACCATAGTTGAAAGATGAAATCAACACAAGTTCTCAAATCTTTAACATGAACTGTAGAAATGGATGTGTCATTAAATTGAGTTACATTGTGAGTCTGTCAGTCATCGTGGGAGTTTCCACGATGAAGTGATGACAACCTCAGCTGAAGAAGAACGTGCTTTCTCCGCATAACCCACTACTGAAGGGCTGCAATCAACTACTTCTATCGTTTTGAGATTTGTAGGCCGAGGTAGCTCCTTTAATTTGTAGCAGTGCCGAATGATTAGGCGCAGGAGACTCCAGAAGCAGCCATTGCACCAGATCAATATCTTCAAAAAGTTTTGTTTCCCATAGTGGACCTTGGAAGGCAGCGCATCGCAGCTTCAGCACTTCAAGCCAATCAAGAGAACCAATTGCACTCATGCACTCCCAACCATATCCTAACCCACTTAAGCTCAGCTTTATCAGACTTCTCGGCAAATTTGAAAGCTGATCACCTGGGGCAGCAACTGGTTGAGGATTCACCACTACGCATTTAAGTGACTGTAGAATATTGACAAGTCCAATATGCTTGAAGCAGCATATGGTTTCAGCAGCGTCAGACCGCAACTCGATTTTAATTCCCAACTTTTTAAGACCGGGGAGACTGTTGAAAACACTGTAGGTGCAACTGTGAGCATTCACATAAAGTGTTGAGAGGTTCGGTAGGGTTGTTCCATCACTTGGATCTGGAAGGTTTCTTCCTATGATCCAAAGAAGCCTCAGCTGTGGCATCTCCCATATCTCTTTGGGCAAAAAAGTTGAGTCGCTCAGCGTTTTAGTGCTCCTCACTTCCTTAATTCCCCACATCTCCTCCCAAATCTCCTTCAGCAAACCAAGTGAGTCTCTCTGCAATTTGGTGCTCCACGCTTGTTGCATGTCCCATACCTTCTCCCAGATTTGTCCCAAAATCACCGTTGGAAAACGGGATGAGTCGCTCAACAATTTGATGCTCCACAGTTCTTGAATATGCGACATCATGCCCCATCTCTGCGTTGAGTCCTCTCCGCTGGCGATTCTCCAAAATTCCATCCAGGTCTCCTTTTTCAAAGCAGTTGGATTACTTAGCACTTGGGAGCTCCACACTTGTTGAATATCACAGATCTTCTCCCAGATCACCTTTGCCAAAAAAGTTGAATCTCCTAGCAATTTCATGCTCCTCACTTCCGGCAGATCTCGGATCTCATCTCTCATCTCCTTTGGTAAAGGAACAAGTGAATCTACATCTCTTACGATTCTAATGCTATGATGCTGACGGACAGTCAGATACTGCAGCTGTTGGAGGTCGGAGATGGAACTAGGGAGTTTTCCATGATGAGTGAGGGCAAGATATTTTAATCGTACAAGTTTCAGTACCTGTATAGGGAACTCATAGAAACGGATTGCAGCAGCATCCAACACCTTCAGCAACAACAAATTCAAACATATTGGTACTTGATATTCATGATCTGGACCAGTACATAGCAGAGAACGAGCTGTTAATGTAGCTGCCATCGACTCATATACCTCTTTAATGCCAAATAGAATGTTGTTTTGGACGGACAACCGACGCTGGCTTTTAATATCATCTTTGGAAGGATGGCTTAATCTCTTTAAGACATGGATCTTCCTTGCTTCTTTAGTGCACAAGTGCCAAAAGGCAAAATGGAGCTTGCAAGATTTGATGTTGATTGTGAATCTGGAACTGTGCTTGCAGATGATAACCACATTATGGGAGACGAGCTTATTCAAACATTCAATCGCAAATTCTGCTGAATCTATACCACGATCCCATTCCAGTTCCAAGACGAGCGGCTCCAAACATTCCACCACAGGTTCTGCTGAATCTATACCACGATCCCATTCCAGTTCCGAGACGAGCGGATCCGAAAATTCCATCTCAGATTCTGCTAAATCTATACCACGATCCCATTCCAGTTCCAAGATTTCACGTTCAAAAAACTCCTCTGCAATCCACAAGTTAAGGAGCTTGGGGAGGGCAATCACAGAACTTTGTGGGAAAACTGCCATATACAGAAAGCACGCTTTCAAATACTGGGGTAAATACTCATAGCTTGGATATAGTACCTTATAGGTTTCGTCATATGCATTTGTAAAAACAGAATTTTTCTCGTCTAATACAGCCTTCCAGAAGTCTTCAGTCTGGTCAAGCCCACGGAGGATGCGGGCAACCGTGAGGATCAAAAGAGGAAGACCTTCACATTTCTCCGCAATCTTCCTTCCAAATTTCTCCAGTTGAAGGGGGCAATACCTTTCACCAAACACATTCTGCCGAAATAGATTCCAACTGTCTTCCTTGTTCAAAAATCGTATTTGGTGAAGTCCATTCCAACTACCGCAATTCGCTACTTCTTGTAGCCTTGTTGTGAGTAAGAGTCGCCCTCCATCTCCGACGCCTGGAAGCCAGTTGAAGAAACAGCCCACGTCTTTGTCCCAAACGTCATCCAATACGATTAAGTATCTTCTACCATGCAAAATGTTATCAAAAATCCTGATAAAATCAATTATGCTTTCTCCCTCGTATGGACTTCTGGGCTTGCCCTCTATCTGAGCAACAACATCCATGACGACATCTTCCATTTGACGCTTTGAACCTACGCTCACCCATGCTATACAGTTGAAATGTTCAACGATGAGTGGATGTCGAACAATTTCTCTAGCGACATGGGTCTTGCCGATGCCTGCCATTCCGACGAGTGACACAGTTTTGGGTCCAGACTTCAGATCTAGCAGCTCATTTCTGATTTCCTCAAGTCCCACAACCCCACCGTCGTTGACTCGTTTCCTCCGAAATCATCTATCGGCGAAACATCACCATCCTCCTCTTCTACAGGCAACGGATTCTGAAGCACTCTTTTATAATCCTCTTCGAACTTCTCCACCCTCTTAAAAAACAAAGCAGCCTCTTCTTTTACGTCGGCCAAGTCTACGCGGGGTATCTGCATATCGGCGAGGCTGTCGGAAGGTGGAAGAGAGCTATACAGCCCATAATATTGAATCATATCTTCTAGTCTGTATGCTGCCTCTCTGATTTCTGCTTCCAGTGCATAAATCACGCTCATATCAATTCTTGTATTGCGGTTATCATCCGATCTTTTGAGTGTAGAGCACAATGACATCAACGCCAGATGTGCAGATGTCGGGACTTGTATGTTATTGGGGGAATTTGTAAGGGTTTGTTTCAGAGAAACCAGAGCTGCAAAAGCCATGCCTCCTCTTCTCAATTAATTTTCTTCAAAATGAGTCTTCTGCATTAGCAGTTGCTCATCAAATTATTGGTACCGACAACTCGGAAATTATTGCAGGTGACGTTTGCTTCTTATTGGCTACCCGCCCCCACCACATTCTTTTTAGGAAAATATTTTAAATACCAAAAAAATTAAACACATTATTAAAATACCCAAAATTAAACACATTCAAAAAATACCCATTTTTGATTTTTT
>JAPKLW010002635.1:13071-29424 GCA_026898455.1 Plectranthus barbatus
GTTGCAGTTTTTATGTTTTCTGCAAATACTTTCGCTGATTTTTTTTTTGGAAGTTTGTTTTAGGTTTTTAAATTAAAAAACACGAATGGGTCTGAAGAAGAATACGGTTGGTAAGGCGTCAACTTCAGGTATTTCTTTTTTAAAATTTTCTGCATTTTGATTTATTAAGTTGACTGAAATTTAATTTCATGTCTAGGTTATTTGAAAATCCATATTATTGAAGCACATTTATATAATATAATTTTGTTGGAATATATATATCATTGAATAGTGGAAACTATTGTCATTGTTTAGTGTTTTATTATATTGTTATAAGGTGCAAACAATGTAAAATTTGTGGCTGGTTTACATTAGCGTAGTAATCAATTTATCATCTTTTTACATGGTATATGTCATTATTTAGGTATTTTTGTTTCATTGTTTTATATTTATGCAGATCAATTTGTCATCTTTGTCATGGTATATGTCTTTATTAATGTATCATTGTTAATACTTATACAGTATCATTGTTTAGTGTTATATGATATTGTTGAATAGAGGAAAGTATTGTCATTGTTTAGTGTTGTAATATATTGTTGTAATGTAGAAATAATATAAAATTTGTGGGTGGCTTATTTCAACGTAGTAATCAATTTGTCATCTTTGTACATGGTATATGTCTTTGTTTAGTTAAGTTTGTGTCATTGTTTTATATTTATGAAAATGATTTGTGTAATTTTGTTGTTCCTAGTATGCATGTTTGTAATATATTGTACTTTTTATTCTGTAACAATTATTATGTATACATAATATGTATTATCGGCTAAAGTGTACTTTTAATTGTTAGATTGTATATAACCAATAATATTGTGAATTTTATTGTTTGAGGTGCAGACAAAATTGGAATCTGTATACATGGTGCATATTTTGAACTTTATTAATTTATCATTTTTATTAGTTAAATATTGTCATTGTTTGTGAATGCATCTATCATTAATATTATTACTTAACAACCATATATGGTTATATTAGGATTAACATTTGTGCCATATATTGTTTTGACATGCCCGAGTAAAATAAATAAGCAAGATTGTATAATCTTGTTGTTGAGGCATATGCAACTGTTCAACGGGGAGAAAGAAGCTGATTGGAGTTCTAGAATACCTCAAAAAAGCAAGAAGGTGTTTCGATATTTGTGCGCAAAATATTGCACAACTTTGTTGCTGTCAGAGAATAATCACAGTTCTTTGAATAACATCAAAGAAGGAGTGGACTATCTGAAGGCCGAAAGAGAGATCATATAGACCAATATATCAATGATTATCTCAATGTTGATATGTAGTATGTAGGATTTGAAAAGGACTTAAATGACATGGTTATGAACATTTGTGTTTTGAATTTTATGGTTATATGTAAAAACATTAACGAATATGACATGATAACTACTTTGATGTTTTTGACTTTGATTTATTACTAGTTCAACTTCGATGATATCATAAAAATTGAAGATGTTTTTGTTTAATATTATCATTTTATGAAGCATGACTCTGTGTATTTTATTCAATAGGTGATAAAAATTAGTAATAAGAATGTGTTACAGTTTATTAAATATTAACATGTGAAATATTAGCCTATTCTTAAAATATATGATGTATCAAAATATTTATCTCCATGAATAAATGATCTTATTAACAAACAACAATGATCTTTTTTAAAATAAACAATGCTAATATTAAACGCTTTGCATTATAAACAATGATCAAATTTTTTTTTAAAACATTGTATAAGTTGTATTATCTACCTTCGAATTATATTAAATCAACTACTTAAAATTTAAAAAGTGATAGAACTATAATTATAATTAAAGACACATAAAAATGATAAAAAGTAAAAATAAATAATGATCCTATAAAAGTTATTAAATGATATTAGACTGCGATATTTTTGTTAAAATCATTATGTGCTTAACCCTTTAAATGATAATACACGACAATACAATTCTTAAAAGTATTTGTGTTTAATTTTTTAATGATCAAAATTATTTTAAAAAATGATAGAATATATATTAACTAAAAGAATAATGCATGACAAAAATTAGGTGTAATTAAAAAAAAATATGAAATAATTTTATTCAGAAACGAGCAGTCACATAGGCTAAAACAACTATTTTTATTGCAAACTGATAAAAACTAAAATACTAAAATTGACTTAAAAAGATCCATAGAGTTTAATGATTTAAAAAAAGTTCTACAAAAATAGTATTAATCATTGTTCTTCTCCAACTCCTTTTGTTTGTCACAATTCCTGGAATCGTGATTGCACATTTTGTGACAAGTTCTGCACATTCTCAAAGGTTTTTCCTTGTCCCTCGTTTGCTTCTCCTTCCGAGAGATGTACCGACTACCGTTGCCTTTGGTTTTAACCACATCTGAAGGTTGAACAGCTATTTGGTCTGGTCAGTCATATCCATAGAAACAATAACATATTCATTTTATAACATATTACAAACAATATAAACTTAGAAATAAAATGCAAACTTACTCAAATCTATATTAAAAGAAAATTCACAAAGGTTTTAGATCATCGTATTGCCTCAAACCATCATCACGTGAAGGATCATTTAAACTTAAACTAAATGCAAATAAATGATAAAGAGAATTATAAACAATGATATAACTTAATTTATTCAACTACAAATAAATACTAAAAACATATCTCTGAAATTTCAATAAAAACATTCGTTAAATAACATATTCCACACAATAGAAACTTACACTAATAGAACACTTCATAAAATTTATGTAACAAAACGAAGAATAAAAGGTTTTTTTTCATGCTGAATAACACGAGATTAAAACTGATGGTCCCGGTTTTTCAGAGTTTAAACGATACGGCGGAAATAATATAAAGTAAACGTTTTCTTGCACTTGCTGGTTAACCAACTGACTGGGACCTGTCAGCTGGTGATTCAAAACTTTGAATATTTTAGGCCTTGTTTGCGCAGTTATCAGTTTTCAGGATATACACCGGCACTTGGGTGCTGGGTTTAAAATAAGAATGTAATGCAGAAAACTGATAAAGACAAAGGATTTATAGTGGTTCGATCAACTGATCTACGTCCACTCTCCAGTCGTAGCACTGGAAATTCACTAAGAGTAATCAGGTACAAGAGTCCTACGATCTATCTCTAGCTGGTGAATGCCTCGTCCACCAGTTCACTAGATCAACCGCTCCCGGCCTTGTCCTTCTTCAACTCTGATCAGCTGGTGGAGTGCGAGCACGTCACTTCAACCTCCACAGCTCACTGGGTGTTTAGTTCTCCCAAGAACGTATCTTCTCAATACGGCAAACTGCCCGTGATAACTCAAGTGCTGGCTGGCACAAGAGCTGCTGTGAACTTCCTCGGAAGAGAAAGAGCACCAAAGAGATCAGTAACTTACAAGCTGGAAGCTTGAAGTCTCGTGTTTGAATAAATCAACACACGGAAAGCTTTATGAAAAGCCTCGAAAGTTTTGCTTGCTTGCAATAAAGTTTCTGACTTTCGGTAGTTAAGTATGGCGAGAAGAGTATTGAATGTTGATGGATCCGAGGTATTTATAGACGCGGGATCCCATTCAAATCTTCTAGCCGTTTGGACACATCCGGAAGGATGTCAGACCTCGGATGTCCTTCTGACGGCGGCAGGTATGTTTTTCCGGAAGGAACCATACCTTTGACCGCTTTATCTGACACAGATCTCTTTGTGTCAGAACGGCTCTCTCTGTTAGTACGAGGAATCGAGACTGGCGTCTTGTGACTGATAGACTTTAAGGTATCCTACTTAAAGTCATACTTTGTCAGTTAATTCCTCGACGAATCTTCTTTTTGTCTCTAAGACTCTGGGAGAGAGAATCTGGAATTCTGCTGGTAACATCCGACTGGTAGATCATTCTGGTGATCTTGTGCTGGCAGTCTCTGCTGGTGACTTGCGCTGGCACAATCTAAGTCTACCAATATGTCTGATGTTAATTCTTGGAATCTCCCATGACTGGTGACTTCACCGCTGGTGAACAGTGTCAGTGAGAACACCTATTCTGCTGGTAAGGTTTGTCAGCCGCCTGCTGATGAAAACCTTCCCAACTGGTGAACAGTAGCCAGTCGTGAGCTCTTTCTCATGCTGATGAACAGTGTCAGCACGAGTCTTTGTCAGCCGCCTGCTGATGAGACTTTTCCCAACTGGAGAACAGTAGCCAGTGGTAAGCTCTTCTCATGCTGGTGAACAGTGTCAGCATGAGTCTTGATCAGCTGCGACTTACAACTCAAAAGACCTAAACAGGACTTTACATTTGAGAACTAGAGCTATCTAGAGACAACTGACGCTGGTAGGACTTAGGATTTGATCCACCAAAACTAAGATCTATACAAGTAGCTACTGGGAAAGGAAAACTTGGACAGATTTCCCAACAATTTCCCCCTTTTTGGTGCGATCAAAGCCTAACCAGCGAGCACTCAGCTGATGAGGAAAGTTACAGAAGATTTCAGGGTTTTACAAATAAGCCTATCAGATCTAAACCCATGAGACCACTTCCTCACATCAGCTCTAACTAAAATCTTCCCCCTCAAACTAAGAGGGATATTGCTCGTTTAAAATATGAAAATTAAGATCAGAGCAAAGATAAGTAAAAGAGTGCTGGTGCTGATTACACTGAATGTGTAAGTTCAGCTGGTAAGTAAATACTTAGACAATTGTTGGACAATGAGAGATTGTCATCAACTTGTCAGTAATCCTTTCATTAATGATGTGGCCATTACAAGTACAGAAAAGATGACTGACTAGTCTAGATACATTTACTTACAACAAAAAAATAGAGAAACAAGACTATGGCTGAGAAGATGATCCTGGTGATTGAGTTCTGCTTGTGAGCGACCTCAGGATCTCAGTGAGCGCTGCCATATCTTGTCTGCTCTTCTCCCTTTCCTCAGCAGCAATTCTCCTCTCCTCTTCAGCAAGACGAGCTCTCTCTGCCTCAGCACGTGCTCGCGTACTTTCCCCCTCTTGGATCCGCGCCAAAAAGGAGGACACTCCAGCGGTTACAGACTCCATCTGTTGAGCAATTTCAGTTCGGAAGTTGGCGAATCGCTGATCCATCCTGGCATCAATGAGTGCAAGAAGCTGCGCAGGAGGATGGATCTCGGAGATTGGCATCGCTGATACTTCTATGGAAGAGGAAGGCACATCAGTTGCGGAAGGAGCCATTGCTGGTTCAGATTCAGCTGATATCTCCATCGGGGCTGGCTCCTCCGCTGGTACTGCTGCTGCAGCTGGTTCCTCTGCTGGTATCTCGACTGCTGCTTCTGCTGGCTCCACTACTGGCACTGCTGCTGGAGCTGGCTGGACTTGTTCAGAAACAACTGTTGGGGCTGTGAATTCCACCACTTGCCAGTCCATGTGAGCAGGGACGAGATCGCCCGAGATAATAGGAGCAGGAGGGACGGCAAGGGTCAGCCACCAACCACGAGAGGGATCCTCCTCTACTAAGTGGTCTACCAGCAGAGCGCTGGCAGCCATGTCGAACAATATAGCATGGTAGGGAGGGATCCTCGGGAGGGTAACCAGTACTTTGAGGCGACGGAGCGCGTATGTCAGCTGGTACCCCCGACTGGTGACTCGAAACTGGAGGAAAGGTAACTTGATCTTTTTCAGTGGCGGGAGGCCGGAGCTTCCAGTCAGCTGCCTATACTCAGCGATTTTCAGCAAGCGGCGCTTGATCCTCCTTGTAGACAGCTGCTGGGGGCATTCAGGATCGGTGCCCATGAAGGCATGAGCCCACTCCTCCTCCGCTCTCCAGTAGCCAAGACCCAGCCTGGCATAGAGAACCGCCCGCTTCTCCACTGTCAGCTTGCGCTCGCATCGATCGAAAATCCTCCACCTCCAGAACTCCAGACATAGTTCCGGATCCACCCTCCAGAGTCTTCGGTAGCTGGATATCATTTCGTCATTGACGGCATTCTCCACCTCCGCCGTGATGTTTTCAGCATACTCATAGAGAGTGGAATTGAAGTACTCCATCGGCTGCAAGGGCAGACACCAGTCAGAGATCCTCGAAGCGTATACCGACTGGTGGGGGAGTCCGCTGATGGGGATGATGTTGAATGCTGAAGGCTCAGGCACTCGTGAATTTAGAAACGCCATGTCCCCGCGGTGCTCCCACCGATGTACCCCTGTCACTCGCGACTGGAAGGTATCCTCATCAATCAGTTGATGCTCTTGGATGCAGAGCATGTAAGGTCGCCTTTCAGTACGTGCACGCCTAGCTGGTGATGTAGAGGATGCTGCTGGTCGCCCGGAAGTTGATGTCGAGGCATCTGTAGATTGGGGGCGACTGGCAGGACGACGAGCCTTATCATCAAGGTCTGGGAACAGATCCCTTGGTTCCATCCTCTGCACCATGGAGTAATGTATCACCTCCTCAGCTGCCGCCTGCTCCGGCTCCTCAGCCCTTGGCTCCTCTGCATCCTCAGAATCTGAGCTCATATCTGAAAAACTCGCCAGTTTTTCCGGGGTGGTCGCCCGCACTTCTTCTCCTCCACTGGCACCCCCGTGCGCGGCCAGTGGGTCTTCTTCACCTCCACCACCCCCTTGCGCGGGTGGAGGGACTTCAGCGACCTCCTCCTCTTGGTACTTATCCACAAGGGATAGTACATCCTCTTCAGCGCCCATGACCATCAGGCGGGTAAAAGATTTTTCTGATAAGATCTGGCCTGGAGCTGGTGCTGGTGGCGCTGCACTTGTAGTTGGGGCAACTTCCCATTTGCCTTTAGCCACCTGGTGCACCTGCTCCGCCAGTTGCGCCTGACGTCTGGCCTCATGCTCAGCCTGCACCTTTGCAAAGGCTTCATCGCGGGCTGCCAGCTCAGCCTCTCTTCTCCGCTGGTCGGCCAAGGCCTTCAACCTTGCCTGGGCCTGTTTCTTCCTTACTATGGAGGCTTGTTGCTCCTTCTTTGCTTGCTCCACCAGTTTCTGAGCTCTGGTCTGGATTCGCTTCCTCTTGCGAGTCATCCTCTCGAGGGTCTCCTCCTCAGTCAGTCCAAGAACGGACTTCTTGACTGGTATCGAGATTTTCCCAGATGCTGGTTCATAAGCAACAGCTTGCGAAGGCTGCTGGTACTGGTGAGTCTTAGGCTTCTTCCTTGATCGGGGCTTGGGAGCTGGCACTGGCGCTAGTTCTTGAGGATGTATGCCAGTTGCCTCAGCCACCGCGTCCTCCATTGAGACAAATAGGGACTCGAGCTCGCGCTTCCTCTTCAGCTCAGCCCTAGCCTCATCAGTCAGTGGGAGAGCCACAGCTGGCACTTGCTCCCCCAGGTCTTCTGAGTCCTCCTCAGAAACGGCCTCATCAGGGTTCACTCCCTTCTTGCCTTTCAACCGGCGCGGCTTCTTGTAATCGGGGTTGGGTTATTTCACCTTTGTGGCTGGGATGAAGTCTGACCCGACCAGTCGTTCCCCCTGGTCAACTCCATCCCCCATCTCCACTTCTAAGATGTGGCTGATCCGCAGCCCGAACGAGACTGCGTGGGCAAACTTCCCTTCCGTTGGCACGGTGATGTTCCGCGCCACATTCTCCAGCAACCGGCCAAAGAAAAATTCGGCCCAATTGCCCTGAACTCCATCCACCAGGGCACACATCACCGAGAACTTCCGCAGGCTTAACTCGGCGTACGAGCCGACCTCACATTGTAGCATGCGAACTACAATGTCGCACACCATCTGCCAGTATTCTTCCATCTCGGACTTTTTCATGCCAGTCCGGAAGACGGTGACTTCTTCCTTCTTCCATTGCGCCCACCTCCTCCGAAATTCCACCGTATCATCCTGATGATACGTGGCCACTTCCTCTCCTTCATTCCTCAGTCCGAAGAGATCGGCGAGGTATTCCGCGGTGACGGTGATCAGGTGGCCGAATACTGATGTTGTGAACGACTTCCTGTCGTCAGCAATAACCGCCCTAGCATAGAACTCGGCTACCATGTGAGGGTGGAAGGTTCTGGGGGTCGCCGTGAGGTACGGTCGGAGCTGTTCTCGGTCAATCATCTCCATCAGCTCCTCCCCGAAATTTTTCAGGGCCAACTTCTCATTCAAAATTTTCTCTTTTTGGACCTGAGCAGCCCTTATCTGTGCGTTTGAGAGTTGATGTCGGGTCGGCGGTCTATTCAGCTGAACCAGTCTGGCAAAAGGATGGCTATAATCAATATCCTCTACCTTTACAATGCCAGTATATGTTGGCATATGAGCTTCAGCGAGGGGTAAGTCGAGAGACTCTGAGGATGATGAAGTAGAGGGGCTATCAGCAGAAGGATGAGGATTTGATGAAGATGCCATGACCTCAGAAAATATCAAAGGAAGTTGAACAGATTTAGGGTTCTGAAAATGTGAGGGATCGTAAAGGTTAACCCGATGAAGGAGATCAGGTATTTATATTCGGGGCCATGCAAGATTAAACGACCGAGATGAAGTCTCAGCAAGTAAGGATCGACGGTCATCAGCAGGCCCGATTCCCTGTGCGATGTGGGCGGTCGTGCTGACGTGGGCTACGCCGTGGAGCTGACATGGCGTTCTCTGATTGGTCGCAAAAGTGCTTTTGACCGCGCAGTCACTGTGCGCATTAAATGTGGCATTAAATGCCGCATTAAATTCTGAGATACGCACACGCAAGAGGATTTCAACATTCCCGCCATTTCTGCGACAGCTGGCACGACTCTTGGACTGCAAGAGATCGTCAGTTGAGAGCTGGGACTCAACTTGTCATCAGTAATATAACTGGTCATCAGCAGGATATGCCAGTTGAACACTTCCCCCTATCAGCATGGCCTCTTTACCAGTTGACAACTGGTACTTACGACTGGCACCCGAGTACTTGGATAAATTGAGAGCTGGGACTCAATTTTCACCAGTCGTGGACAAATCACCAGTTGTCTGCTGACAACTTGAAAGAGAGAAAAATTGAGAGCTTGGACTCAATTTTATTCCGCATAATCTTCTCTTCAAGAAATCCACTCCTCATCATCGCTTGAAATTGGGAGCTGGGACCCAATTTCGCTTCAACTGATGGTTTGTGCTGGCAACTTCGGAATGAGAGCTGGGACTCATTTCCTTAGACAATTTAGGGATAAGTTCCGCCAGTAGTAACCATCAGTGAGCTTGAGATACCACTTAAATAAGAACAACTAAGAGCTTGGACTTAGTTGTAATCAGCTTCCTTCAGAAGATCAAGAACAGAATGAGAGCTGGGACTCATTCTTCCTCATCATTGGGGCTCACATCAATCTCCATAAGACCGAGTTTGATGCACAACTCCTTGAATCTTGCTTCTGGAAGGGGTTTGGTGAAGATGTCAGCCAGTTGATCTTCAGTTCTGATGTAGTCCACGCTGACATCCTTCTTCTCGACATGATCACGTATGAAGTGATGTCGAATATCTATGTGCTTGGTTCTAGAATGATGAACCGGATTCTTCGTGATGCACATAGCGCTGTTGTTGTCGCAATAGATTGGAACACAGCCAGTGTCCACTTCATAATCCTCCAGTTGTTGCTTGATCCAAATAATTTGAGCACAGCAACTGGCAGCGGCAACATATTCAGCTTCAGTGGTAGATGTAGCAACTGAGTGCTGCTTCTTGCTAAACCAACTGATTAGCTTGTGTCCTAGAAACTGACACGTACCACTGGTACTCTTTCGATCTATACGGCATCCAGCAAAATCTGAATCTGAATATCCAATGAGTGTAAGCTCATCATTCCTGGGATACCATATTCCAAGAGATTCAGTCCCCTTCAGATATTTCACTATCCTTTTGGCAGCTTCCATGTGTGACCTTTTCGGATTGGCTTGAAATCTGGCACACACTCCGACTGAGTACGAGATGTCGGGTCTGCTGGCGGTGAGATAGAGAAGTGATCCAATGATACCTCTGTAAATGGTAGGATCAACTGATTCACCTTGTTCATCGAGAAATATCTTACAGCTGGTGCTCATTGGTATCCTTAGGGACTTAGTTTTCTCTGGGCAATATTTCTGGATTAAGTCCTTGGTATACTTCCGTTGACTGATGAAAATCCCATCAGTTGACTGCTGGACCTGAAGTCCTAGGAAGTATGTTAATTTGCCCATCATACTCATTTGAAATGACGTCTTCATCAGTTGAGAAAACTTCTCGCAGAGAGATATATTCCTTGATCCGAATATGATGTCATCAACATAGATCTGCACCATTAGCATGTCACCTCCATCCTTGAGAAGGAAGAGAGTCCTATCAATCTTCCCTTTCCGAAATCCATTGCTGATAAGGAATTGTGACAGCGTTTCGTACCAAGCCCTGGGCGCCTGTTTCAATCCATACAGGGCCTTTCTCAGCTTGTACACTTTGGTGCCTATCTCAAAGCCTGGAGGTTGCTCGACATAAACCTCCTCCTTTAGCTCGCCATTCAAGAAGGCGCTCTTCACGTCCATCTGGAATACCGTGAAGCCTTGATACGCTGCATACGCAAGGAACAGCCGTATCGCCTCCATTCTTGCAACTGGTGCGAAGGTCTCATCAAAGTCGATGCCTTCACACTGCCTGTAACCTTTGGCGACTAAACGAGCTTTGTTTCTGACCACGGTGCCATTCTCATCTCGCTTGTTCTTGAAAACCCACTTGGTGCCAATCACTGATTGATGTGATGGTCTCTCCACCAAGTCCCAAACATTGTTGCGAGTGAATTCAGCAAGCTCTTCTTGCATGGCATTAATCCAATCAGCAGATTCTAGCGCAACTCCTATGGAAGTAGGTTCCATTTGAGAAATAAAGCAACTTAGGAGCGCACTGCCGTGTCGAGTCTGGACAGAACCTTCTGGATCACCGAGAATAGCATCGGATGGGTGATCCCTCAGCCATTTGGGAGGGCCAGCGACTGCTGGTGCCGGCTGTGAAACAGGTTCTTCTGTCCTGATGACTGGTGCTTCCACATTTTCACCAGTCGGAGCTGGAACTGCAACTGGTGGTTGACCTTCACCAGTCGGAACTGGAATTGCAACTGGTGGTTGATCACCAGTTGGAACTTCTTCATCAGCTTCACTGTCTGACTGGCTTCCTGAACCTTCACCAACGATGTCAGTATCAGCTGGTACCTCCATTCCAGCTGGTTCATCGTTGTCTTCTGGCTCAAAGATTCCAGTCGGAATTCCCCCTTGATTGTTGCTAGATCCACTCAGGGAGATTGAGTGTAAGGTCTCAGCAAGGTCATTTGCATCACCGACCTTCCCGGTTTGCTGATGGGCAACCGAGGGAACTGGTTGTGAAGATGATCCAGTCATAGGTCTAGTCGAACCAGTTGGTTGAGTATCGAAAGAATTCCTGCCCAACTGATCAACGACATCATTGACCTCAGGAACATCTTCAGCCAGTTGTCGTAAGGTCCTGCGCACTAAAGTAGCTTCATCAAAAACAACATTGCATGTTATTTCCACAAGTTTGGTGGTCTTGTTAAATACTCTATAGCCCTTGTGAGAGGGATGTCCATATCCGACAAAGACACCCTCATCAGCCTTAGGCGAAAAAGCATTTAACTTTGACTTGCCATTATTATGGATATAACATGGTGAACCGAAAGCACGGAGATGAGCTATAGAAGGCTTACGACCAAAATAAACTTCGTAGGGAGTTTTCTGGAGTCTGTCGTTGATCCCGCTTCTATTCTGAGTGTAGCAGGCCGTCACCAACGCTTCTCCCCAGAAACTCTGTCCTAAGCCGGACTCTGCCAGCATGGACCGGACCGCTTCTTTCAGCGTCCTGTTCCTACGTTCTGCCAGTCCATTTTGCTGCGGTTGCCTAGGTGTAGATCTTTCATGTTTGATACCAGCTTCCGCGCAAAAATCCATCAGCAGACTGTTGCAGAATTCAGTCCCATTGTCCGAACGAATCCGCTTCACCACAGCTTCTCTCTGTTTCTGAGCTTGGATGATCAACTCTGGAAGAATGATCTTCACCTCATCCTTGGTTCTGAGAAGCTTTACCCATGTGTAGCGCGAGTAGTCATCGACTACCACTAGCGAATATCGTCGTCCTCCAATGGTTTGAGGTGCTACTGGTCCAAAAAGATCCATATGTAGCAGTTCGAGTACCTGACTGGTACTGGGGCAGACTGGCGACTGGTTCTTGAAGGACTTCTTAGTTTGTTTGCCTTGCTGGCAGGCCTTGCAAATTCCTTCCTTCTTGAACCCGCCCTTGGGAAGACCATCTACAAGATCATGCTTAGTCAGATAGTTAATAGTTTTGAAATTCAGATGACTTAACCTTTTGTGCCACAGCCAGTTTGTTTCCATGGTACTGGTGGCTACGAAGCATGAGTCAGTCTTCCCGCTATGCCAGTCGACGACATAAAGTCCTCCTTTGCGAACACCTCTCAGCTTGGTCTTGCCAGATTCCTTATCTTTGATCAGGCACTCTGATTTCTCAAAGGTAGCTGTGTACCCGTAGTCGCACAGCTGACTGATGCTCAGGAGGTTGTGCTTGAGGTTGGTGACAAGGGATACATTTATGATTCTGACATCGTCCTTCTCGATGCAGCCCTTGCTGATAACTCTGCCCTTTGAGTTATCACCGAATATGACTGGAGGTCCTTTGACCTTGGTAAGATCTGAAAATAGAAATTCTTCACCAGTCATGTGAGCGGAGCAGCCACTATCTATGATCCACTCGCTCGTTCTATGAAGCTGTGTTGCATGATCCTGTACCTGCAAGAAAGAAATGAGATTCACTTAGGTCCCCGATCTTCTGCGGGTCCTGCAGGGTTAGATCGCTGGATAGTTCCTTTCGGAATCCAGACTTGGGTGATTTTCAGCTTGGTTTTATCCTTGCTGACATCATTAACAGCCTTTCCCTTCCTTTTGAAATAATGAATGCGTTTGGTTTGGGAAGGTGAGGTTGTGTGTGTATCTCCCTTGGAAGTACGCTTCCGCTGGGAGCTTCGGAAATGCTTTTCCGGTACATTGTGTTGCCTTGGTGGTCCCTGAGGACGTGGACCACCACGGTTAGCATTCATAGCCCTTTGTGAAAACTTTTGATTGGGCTCGTGCCTCTGATAGGTGTTCCTCCTATCAGGTATTGTCCTTCTCTCAGAATTTCTCTGAGATTGGGACCCCTTGTAAGTATGCTGGTAACTGGCATACTTACGAGGTTGTGCGTGGAATCCCTTGACAGCTGGTGCTGGCTGTCGGATTCCACTGGCAGCTGACGCTGACTTCCTTGCCTTAGAATATTTCGGCTTAGTCTGCGTCCTTGGGTGTGCTGGCGTCCTGTCAGCAGAGGATCTTGCCAGTTGAGGATTTTGTCGTGATGACTCACCTATGTATCTGGACTTATGATTCCTATGCTGATTAGCCATTCGGGACTGACTGGTATTACCAGCTGGTGCTGATGCACTTACCAGTTTGCCCTTACCCTTACCTAGGGATGTAAAACGGGCCAACCCGTCGGGTTTCGGGCTAACCCTATCGGGTTGCGGGCTATTCGGTCCGGGTTGAATCGGGCTGGATTTTTTTCGGGCTGAAAATTTTTGACCCTAACCCTAACCCTCCGGTTTTCGGGCTAACCCACCGGGCCGACAAGATATACGAAATTATTCATACACAAATAATCTTTAAAATAATATGATGACCGCTAAAAGCCTAAAATAAAATTAAAAGGAGAAAATAATATTAAAAGCATAAATAATATGATTGTTTATTTTATTATGAGTAGTTTTACTGTATTGCATTTTGTTTGCTATTTTTTTAGTGCTTTTTAATTTGTATTGTGTTCTATATAAGTTATTAATTTGTAGGTTATTTATGTATTTAGTTTATTTTTATTTTTTTACTTTAAGATAATTATTCATATTTACATAATTAAAAAAATGAAAAAAACAAATGTATGAAAAAAAATTACAAGCAAAAACATAATATAAGATACAAGTAAAGAAAAGAAAAAAGAGATTTTTGTTAAATTAAAAAAAAAAGAAGAAGAAGAAAAGAATGTTTATCTTAAAAAGTAAATTTTTTTAAAGAAACAGAGGTGGCTGGTGAGATAGTATGTGAGAGGTGAGAATTAATACAAATAAAAATATTTATTAAAAAAAAAAAAGAAATAGGATAATAAAATAACAATTGACAGCATGCATAATAAATGTGTGTGGAGGAGGCGGCCTTTTTCATGAAAAGACTATAAAAAGCTTCCCAAAAGCCCTCTGCTTTTATTTCTTTGTCTGCCATTTATTCCCCTCCCCCTTCAAATTGTTTTACATTCCCTCTCTCTCTCTAAAATGAATATTTTTATAAAATTAACATGGGACCGACGGGCTGACCCGCGACCCGCCGGGTCCAGCCCGACTGGCCCGCGAGCCCGGCGGGTTCAGCCCGGTCGGTCCAAAATTTTTTCGGTTAAAAAAAAATCGGCCCTAACCCGCATTTTAGCCCACCGGTTTCGGGTCAACCCATCGGTTTCGGGCTTAATTGACATCCCTACCCTTACCAGTAGTGATTTGTTCGGGCTGGTTTATGCTCAAATCCTTTGTAAATCCCAACCCGGACTTATCAGAAGGCTTTCTCCAATGACTTAGAGCTGCTTCCAAGTCTTTTGAGCCTTTATTTAGAAAATTTATTCTATTTTCTTGCTCCAGAACGAGATTGTGAAAATTATCTCGCTCAGTTTTTGCAATTTGAAAATCTTGGAGCAACTCAAAGTGAGTCTTTTTCAAAGTGGCTAGCTCTTCACTGATTGACCTCGATTTTTCAATCTCCTTGGTCAAAACAGAAATTTGATCCTTCAGCGAAGCATTTTCGCCAGCCAAGACATTCTTTATTTCATAAAATTTTAAAAATTCTTGTTGAAGAATGTCTATTGTGACAGCTTCTGAGTCGGAGCAACGCGACTCAGAATCGTCTAAAATGTGAGAAGGCATGATATGCATTGGGGGAGCTGATGATTGTACCTGATCATCAGCTGCAAGTGCCTCTTCACTGTCAGCACTTCCTTCAGTTGACTCCTCACCGAAGGCTGCCATAAGTGCCAGTAGAGCTTCCTCTTCTGACTCTTCGTCTGACTCATACTCTCCGTCATCATGGTCAGGAATATCAGGAACTTCTGTCCTGGTCAGCATGGCCTTGGCAACGGCCTTGGATGCTCGCTCTTCAAAGAGCTTCTTCAGCCTTTCCCGCTCACCCTTTTCCACCTGTGGACATTCAAATTTAAGGTGATCAGGGGATTGGCACTGATAGCAAGCACGGGGAGCTCTCTTGACGAATTTTCCGTCAGTTGAGCTTAGAGATACTCCCTGTTTCGACTTGGCTTTCTCCAGGAGAACGGCCAGTCTCTTCATCTGTTGCTCAAGGTCAGCGATAGAGCTCTCGCTGTCTTTTGAGTTAGATCCCGATGTGGCTGGGATCTCTTTCTTCTGGTTGTGCTGGGCAGCAGGTCTGTCAGCATGGAAGGGCTTCTTGGTCTTCCATTTGAAGTCCTTCTTGACGAAGTAAGCTTCGTCTTGAGCTTTGATGCTGGGGGATCCCATGTTTCGGATGGCCTCATTCTTGTTTACCATCTGGATATCCCACTCGTGTGCCTGCAATTGAGCAAATAACTCCTTGGGAGTCATCTTGGACAGGTCCTTCTCCTTCAGAGCTGTGGTCTTCACGAACCAGTCCTCCTTGGGCATCTTGGACAGGATCTTGGCATTAAGATCTTCATTTGAGCACTTCCTGTCCAGTGACTTTAGCTCGCTGACAATGGCGTTGAATCTCGCCTCCATCTCCTTGATGGTTTCTCCAGGCAGCATCTGGAAGGACTCGTACTTGTCCACTGCAACCTGCAATTTGTTGCGTTTAATTTGATCAGTTTCTTGACATAGACTATCAAGGTAATCCCATACTCCCTTGGCATTGTCAAACTGGAGGGCTTCCTCCATCAGCGACTCTGGAAGAGAAGCCAGGATCAACTCGTGAGCTATGGAATCCAACTGATTCTGCTTCCTGTCCTCGGCGTTCCATTCGTCTTGAGGCTTTGGGATCACAGCAGCTGGACGATCTCCTAGCTGGTGCTGTATCTTGGTGATCTCGATTGGCCCTTTCTCCAGCACATCTTTCATTTCCGGATGGATGCTCTTCAGAGAAATGAGCGACCTCTTTCGCCATATATCATGCTTCACAGTCTTGTAGTCGAGTAGTTTCGGAGTATTCATCTTCGTGTACCTGAGCTAATCAACAGATAAACAAAGGAGTGCAAGGAAACGTGGATCTCGGTCCTAAGCGACTCAGAAACAATCGGTCTATAAGAACCGACTGCTCTGATACCACTTGATGGTCCCGGTTTTTCAGAGTTTAAA
>JAPKLW010002635.1:36894-74143 GCA_026898455.1 Plectranthus barbatus
TGGCGTGTGGGGAGAAGGGAGGGGAGGGTCGGTGGTGGGTGGGGGGAAGTCGGTGGGGTGGGGGTGGGGGGAGAGAGAAAGTGGGTCGGTGTCTTGAGTCGGTGTCGTGCGACACCGACCCACTCATATGAATAAAAAATATTTATTTTTATTTTTTGGTTTGTGGTCGATGTCTTGGGTCGGTGTCACGCGACATCGACCCACTCACATGAATAAAAAAATATTTTTTTAAAATTTTTTAATTTTATTTTGATTGTGGTCGGTGCTGGGTCTGTGTCATGGTCTGACACAGACTCGACACCGACCTTCTCTCTCCTAAATAAAAATATATTTTAATCAAAATATTTCAGTCAACTTTATCTTTTTTGAAAAAATTTAAAACAAAATTCTGAAAAAATATCAGAATAGTGCAGTGGGTATTTTTTGAATGTATATAATATTTTGGGTATTTTCATAATACATATAGTGAAAATGGGTATTAATAAATTTCACTCTTCTTTTTATCTATCTATCTATATATATATATATATATATAAACAAAATTACATTAATATTTATTAATATATTCACTTTATTAATACACTTACATTAATAGTTAGATTAATTGATTTTTTAATTCTTTAACTAATAATTAATTTTAATTATTTTTGTGATGTATATAAACTTATAAATAAAAATAATATTTGCACATAATAATTAGATATTATTTTTTTATTTTACAATTGCAATTAATGATGGGGTATTTATATTAGATTTATAGTCTAATATATATATATAACAACGTTGACTATAATTATAAAATTATAGTTGTAAAAATGATTTATTAATTAAACAATATATTAAGTTCAATTATTATGAAGTGATAATTTCCTTATAATTAATTATATAAATATTTATTCTAAAAAAACTGATTGTATTTTTAATATATCAAAATGATAATAGTATACTATAGATTTTATTTTAAAATTTTCTTTTATAGAATACATATTTATGATTCATTATGTACTTATATACATATATATATCAAAATTATTTTTTAAATTAAGATCTTCTCAGCATTTTCATTCAAAATGTATGATTTTATTATCATCATTTTAGGAAATATTATCCATAAAATATAGTACAAAATCTCACTAAAAATATATTAAAAGAATTCAAATTTTATTGTTCATGACATTTATATAAAGATTTATGAAAATGAGCAATTATTTTACTTAATTTATCTATATATTAATCTTACATTATTTTCTTTTATATTATTATATGTAATGTTATAGTTTTTAAAATCAAATATGAAAATGTGGTAAAGAATAATATAAAATTCATTTTTAATGCAATAAGATTAAAAATGTATAAAATATAAAATTGTACAACAAAATGAAATACTATGAGATAAAAAAAAAATTGGAATATTGTAATAGCTTTAAGATAAAATAAAATAATAAATTATTTTAGAAAGTTAAGTTATATTTTAAATTGAAACAAAAATGAGAAAAAAAAAGTAAGTGGCACAATATAGTTAAGATAAATTAAAATGTGAAAGATAAGGATGTAAGACAATAAAATAAAATTTAAAAATTATTAGAATGCAAAAATAATATTATAATATATTATTTCAAGGAAAGAGAGATATTTGGAGAGCAAGTGTCCAAGCCCATATACTAAAGAAAATTTTATTCGAAGAGGTTGTAAAGTGAATCTGATTTACTTGATGTGTGGTGATGGTATTGAAACAACATAACACGCTTTATTTATGGTAAACATGTGCAAAATGGTTTGTTGTTTATTCTCAAGTTAGGTTGTTGGTCCTTCTCCGACTTTAAAACAATTATTTGAAGTAAGTATGTTTGAAAATTAATATTTTGATATAATAGATATGTTTCTTTTATAGCATTGAAAATTTGAGAAATTTGAAACATGTGTGAGTTTGAGAGTATTATTTAATATTAAACATATTATTCCTAAAATGCAATCAATGAATGGACAATAAGGTGCATCAAAGAAATAAATTTACGGTCACAAAAAATAAAATGGAGAGAATAGAAAATGAATTTTGTCGAAAGTATAAAAACAAGAAACATAATGTTTATGTTATAAGAGTAAGAAACATAATGTTTATATTAATAGTCAAGAATAAACATTGATTCATATTAAGAAACACAAATGATGAAGTTATTTTAACTAGAAGTTTTGAACTCACAAACACAAAACAATACGATGATGATACGAATCAGTATGATGTATGTAATATCGATGAGCAAACAATACCATATAAAGTCCAATATCGTTGAGAGAACTGTTTGGATATCAAATTAATATTAATGGAGCACAATAGTCATTAGCATAGTGTGATATCCCGATTTGATCGAAGTTATTAAATAGCTGATGAGAGAGATTGAGTGTATAAATTTTTGACACTGTGAGAGTAATAAATAAAATTGCATGTCAAACAATTGAGGTCCAAATTTAATATGTATAAGGATGCAATAATGCATGCAGTTAAATCTAATGATTTAACAAATAATTTTTATGATACATCAATTATGAAGACGGAGAAAAAAAGAAGTAATTGATTGAAAACTTAAATTTTTTTCAACAGTAACATATTGACAGTTTTCCATTCAATAAAAAATAATGAAAATTGTTTAACATTAAAAATTATAAATTATGAAGTGAAACTTATCGCATCAAGAAAACAATATATAAGTCACGGTCTAGGAATGTAAGTAGTTAATTGCTTTGTCTATGATTAATTAGTCATATTTTGTAGTTGTGTTGAAACACCCGCTCTCATTTTAAATAATATATCCAATTAAAAAATAAAATAATGTATAAATATTGTTCAAATTAAAAACTAACATTTAGGCTTATAAAATAAAATTTAGAAATTAATCAAAATTATATGTTAATTAATTATTGTAATATAAACAATTAAAATTCTCACACATCGCGTGAGTGCAATACTAGTTATTTTTATAGGAGTGCCACATAATATTAAAATTAAAAGTCTAAATAAATTTAATCTTACTTTCCACCTGTTAAAATTAAAAGTCTAAACAAGTTTAATCTTACTTTCCACCTAATTCGATGGTGCGTAGCCTACATAACACGTAGGGATGTCAATTTAGCCCGAAATTCGTGGGTTGGCTCGATTAACCCGAGCTAAAATGCAGGTTTGTGTCGAAATATTTTGGTCCGAAAAAAATTTAATCCAACTAGCCCGAGACCGAATAATCCGAGGCCGATAGAGTGAGCCCGTAATCCGACGGGTTGACCCGATTAACCCGATTGATTTTTAATTAATATATTTATCATAGTTATAGTACTAAAATCTACTTTTGATTTTTAATATCATATTTATTAATTAAATTTTTAAGTTATATAATTGTATTTAGTTCAAATAGTATTCAATAAATAGTTAAGTTTATTTACTTATGAACTTAAAACATATTTAAAAAATGCTAAAATAAAAAATATTATATTTTTTACAATTAAATTTATCATTATATAAGAGTTTGTGATGTGTTTTGCATTTTTTATTAAAGAAGTAATAATTTGTTTATTTTTTATTATTTAAAATATTAAAAGAATGAAAAAATATTAAAAAGCTCGACATTGGAAAATCCCTATTAATCATCATCTCACTCGTAGCTTAAGAAATAAGTACTCGTAGCTTAAGAAATAAGTTAATCAACTACTATGACTAAAAGCTTGTTTTAATTAGGTAGTATATTTGAACTTTAATGCATATACTCTGTTTGTATGGTATTCAATGTTGGGAGTGGATTGTGATCCCAATGTAGTCAATTCCGAGTCTATCGTCTTGTTGCTTGCTTGCCTTTCTATACCTTACAGGGAGATTGCTTTGGTTCCATCAGCTGCTCCACCTCTCCAAGCTTATTTGTCTGTGTCTTATCTTTTATTTGCCTAATTTTTTCTTGTTTTATCCCCTGCAATCAACCAGGCTATGATGAGAGATCAATTTGCAAATTACGCTGTACAGAAAGTTCTTGAAACTTGTAGTGATCAGCAGCGTGAACTAAAACATGTACATTGTGATTGAAGATAATATACAAGGATGAGCTAGTGACTGCTCCGGGCCGCCCCAGCCGGAATTATTTTTCGTTTTTATAGTATCGTGATTCAGAATTTTTTAGACTAGCCCCGCTCGTAAAGAAAAAAAAATGGATGAAAATAAGAAAAAAGAAAATGATACGAAGAATTGAAGTCCATTGGATGGCAAAAAAAAAATTTCAGCCCCTTCCCTAAAATTTTCTGAATCCACCACTGGATTGTTAAAAATGATGCCATCCATAGAGAGGAGAGGGATGAGCTCTGTTTCTTAATTTAACATTTTTTCACATCTTCCCTCTTTTCATTACTCTGTTTTTCATCAAGATCAAACAGAGAAATTCTTTATACCATCATCAAAGTTGAGAGCCAAAAAAAGGATAATGCTATGTGAGAATTGAGATAGAATGGTATCAGTCTGGCTCATCCACACCTATATAATCATCATTTTCAATCTTCTGCCCAAAACCTCTTGGTCCAGCTCTAGCTCTTGCGCTAACTTTCTTAGTATTGGGGGCTGAGAGTGCGAGAATGCAAGTGGTGGAGACCGTAGAGGAGAGAATGGCTTCGGGGCAGTTATGAGATACAGAGGCGTATGCTTGAATACAAAGGAGAGACAGAAGTAGCCATGTTTGTCAATTTTTAGAGAAGTGTGTTATTTAGTGAGTACAAGTGCAACAAAAAATTATCATAGTCTCTGTTTTCTGGGCTCGAGTGATTTAAATTCTTTATTTATGTACTACTACCTCGGTCCCGGCCGAATAGTCCCTTTTCTTTTGGCACATGAATTTCGGAGCTAGTGTTTAGTAGCTAATTGTGCTTAATAATAAAATTGGCAATCGTAATTAACTTATTCAAGACTTAAATAAGTTAATTAAGATTCTTAAATAAGTTAATTACGTTTGCTAATTTTATTATTAACCATAATTAGCTACTAAACACTAGCTCCCAAATTCATGTGCCGAAATGAAAAGGGACTATTCAGCTGAGACGGAGGGAGTACAAGATATGGATGCGAGTTTTAATAAAGACATTTGGGCAGAGCGAAATTTAAATGATAATGCATCGTATTTAAAAATTACAAATAAATAAAATCAAGTACCATCAAACTATGGGCAAGTCCCAGTGAAAAGAGCACTCAAACAAGCAGAAGAGCAACGTTCAAACCAGCAACAAGCGAGCTAAACCACAAGAATCAATTCAGTAAAAGATACAAAGCCAAAAAAAAAAAAAAAAAAACCACAACAATGAAACCAGCAGCTCGGGATATGAAAGCAACAAGGGAAAAAAGAGGCAAGGAAGTGGATCAAACGTAGAAACCATGACTTGATATGCCAAGTGGGCGTGATGATCACCTAGACCACAGTTGAAAGATGAAATCAACACAAGTTCTTAAATCTCTAGCATGTAACATATGTTGTGTTTATCCCCAACAAACTGGTATCAAAGCGCTGGTTTGGGTTGTGGAAAGAGATTGGAGAATCTGTGTGCTTAATGGAGGAGCAAAATTCTTTTGGGATGATGAAATTAAATTCTGGGAATTATGCTATTTGGAAGAGAAAAATGTTAGACTTGCTTTATTGCAAAGATCTCTTTCTGCCGGTATTGGGCAAAGAAAAGCCAACAGAGAAAAGTGATGAGGATTGGGCTATATTGCACATGAAAGCTTCCGCTACGATTAGGCAATGGGTAGATCCCAATATATTCCATCACATAGCAGAGGAAACCAAAGCAGATGATTTATGGAAAAAGTTGGAGGCACTGTATGAGAAAAATACTTTCAGAAACAAAGCACTACTCATCAGGAGACTTGTGAATTTGAAGTTCAAGGATGGGAAAAGTATGACTGAGCATACTAGTGACTTTGTGGGATTAGTGAATCAGTTGGCCGGTATGAAGCTTAAGCTTGAGGATGAGCTACAAGCACTCTTACTTCTGGGGTCTCTGCCGGATAGTTGGGAAACATTGGTGGTCTCATTGAGTACTTCTGCTCCAGGTGGGACTTTGACCATGGAGATGGTTAAAGACAGTTTGCTTAATGAAGATGCAAGAAGAAAGGAAAGAGGTGAATCTTCTTCTGATGTTTTAGTTTCTCAGAAGCCGGTGAGACGTGGGAGAAGTAAAGACAGGTATCCACAAAGACATGGTAAACATGATGCATCGAGGGGAAAGTCTAAGAACAGAAAAGACATTCGATGTTTTCACTGTGACAAGCCGGGTCACATGAGGAATGAGTGCAGGATTTTGAAAAGGGAACTTGCTGAAGGCAAAAGAGAGGAGAAGGAGACTAATGCAGTTCGGCAACATGGTGCTGCCGTGATTGTCTCTGATGACAGTTGTGTTAGTTTGGTGTGTCAGGATAGTGATTGGGTCATTGATTCTGGTGCATCCTTCCATGTTACTCCTCATGGTGATTTCTTCACTTCGTACTCTTCCGGTGACTTTGGAAATGTCAAGATGGGAAACAGTAATGCATCAAAGATTGTGGGTATTGGAGAGATTTGCTTGGAGACAAATCTTGGGATGAAGTTGGTGCTGCGGGATGTGAGACATGTCCCAGATATCCGTCTCAATTTGATTTCAGCCGGTAAGCTAGATGATGATGGCTATTGCAACTACTTTGGTGAAGGTAGATGGAAGCTCACCAAAGGGTCCCTGATTGTTGCAAAAGGAAAGAAGATGAACACACTCTATGTCACACAAGCAAAGTTGTGCAAGGGAGAGACAAATGTGATTCAGAAAGGTGTCAGCATTGACCTTTGGCACAAGAGACTTGGCCATGTGAGCGAGAAGAGCCTCCAGATCCTCGCCCGGAATCAACTCCTTCCAAGTTTGCAAGGTACACCTCTGAAAACTTGTCTTGATTGTATTGCTGGTAAGACACATAGAGTTGCATTTCATACTTATCCTCCACATAGGAAATCAAATATTCTTGATTTGATTCACACTGATGTTTGTTTTATGCGAGATAAAACTCTTGGAGGTGCTGTGTATTTTGTAACCTTTATTGATGACCACTCAAGGAAAGTCTGGACCACCGCTCTAAAAACCAAAGATCAGGTTTTTGATGTCTTCAAGGAGTTTCATGTCAGAGTTGAAAGAGAAACAGGAAAGAAGCTGAAGGCAGTTAGAGCAGATAATGGTGGTGAATACAGAGGGCCATTTGAGAGCTATTGCAGAGCTCATGGGATCAGGCTTGAGAAGACTCCAGCCAAGACACCACAGTTGAATGGTGTAGCTGAGAGGATGAACAGGACAATTGAAGAAAGGATCAGGTGTATGCTTTCTCATGCTAAGCTTCCCAAGAGCTTTTGGGGGGAGGCTATGCGCACTGCAGTTGATTTGATCAACCTTTCTCCTGCTACTGCTCTTGATGGTGATATTCCTGATAGAGTTTGGAGTGGAAAAGATGTATCTTATGATTATTTGAGAGTGTTTGGTTGCAGGGCTTTTGTTCATGTTCCCAAAGATGAGAGATCCAAGCTTGATGACAAGGCCAAAGAGTGTATCTTCTTGGGTTATGGTCACGAGGAGTTCGGTTACAGGTTGTGGGATCCAGTGAACAAGAAGATTGTAAGAAGTAGAGATGTTGTGTTTCTAGAAGACAAGTTTGGTGATGACTCTGATAAAGAAGAAACTTCTAGTTCCTCTACCGAGATTCCAGTCAGATTGGATCCAACTCCTTCAACCCCAGTAGGTCATGATCACGGGGGAGACTTGCAACAAGAAGGTGGTAATGATGTTGATGAGCAGCCTCCAGTTGATGATGTTGAGCCAGTTGGAGAAGAACCACCACCACCACCAGTTGAGACAGTGTTGAGGAGATCCGCTCGAGAGCGTCAACCTTCAAAGAGATACAATACTAGTGAGTATGTGATGCTCACAGATGGTGGAGAGCCTGAAAGCTATCAAGAAGCCATTGATCATGAAGCAAAGGATGAGTGGTTGAAAGCCATGCAAGATGAGATGCGATCCTTGCATGAGAACCACACTTATGAGTTGGTAAAGCTACCTAATGGCAAGAAAGCACTGAAGAATAGGTGGGTTTACAGGGTGAAGTCTTCTGAAAATAGCTCACAACCAAGATACAAAGCAAGGTTGGTTGTGAAAGGATTCAGTCAGAAGAAAGGTGTTGATTTTGATGAGATCTTCTCTCCAGTTGTGAAGATGAGCTCCATTAGAGTTGTTCTTGGTTTGGCAGCTCGCTTGAATTTGGAGATAGAGCAGCTTGATGTCAAGACTGCATTCCTTCATGGGGATTTAGATGAGGAGATCTACATGGAGCAGCCCGAAGGCTTTGAAGCAAAAGGGAAAAAGAACCTAGTGTGTAAGCTCAAGAAGAGCTTGTATGGGTTGAAGCAAGCTCCAAGGCAGTGGTACAAGAAGTTCGACTCATTCATGATGGGTCAGGGGTATACCAGAACATCGTCTGATCATTGTGTGTTTGTGAAGAGATATTCTGATGATGATTATATTATTCTGCTGTTATATGTGGATGACATGTTGATTGTAGGTCATGATGCTAGCAGGATTGAGAAGTTGAAGCGAGATTTAGGCAAGTCTTTTGCAATGAAAGACTTGGGCCCTGCGAAACAGATACTTGGCATGAAGATAACCCGAGACAGGAAGAATGGGAAACTTTGGCTATCTCAGGAGCGCTATGTTGAAGCCGTGCTTGAGAGGTTCAACATGAGCAAGGATAAGGTAGTATCTACTCCACTTGCAGGTCACTTCAAACTTTCTGTGAAACAGTGTCCTACAAGTGAGAAAGATAAGGAAGAGATGAGCAAAGTTCCATACGCCTCAGCAGTAGGCAGTTTGATGTATGCCATGGTTTGCACGAGGCCAGACATCGCTTATGCAGTTGGAGTGGTGAGCCGTTTTCTCTCAAATCCTGGAAAGGAGCATTGGGCCGCAGTTAAATGGATTCTCAGATACCTCAGAGGCACTTCTATGTTTATGTTTATGTTTTGGTACTGGTGAACCGAATCTGGTTGGATATACAGATTCAGATATGGCAGGTGATGTCGACTCCAGGAAGTCCACTTCGGGATTCTTGATGACTTTTGCAGGGGGAGCTGTCTCTTGGCAGTCCAAGTTACAAAAGTGTGTTGCTCTGTCTAGTACCGAAGCTGAGTATATAGCCATCACAGAAGGTTGCAAAGAAGCTCTGTGGATGAAGAAGTTCTTGGAAGAACTTGGCCTTGATCAGGAGAAGCTGATTGTCTACAGCGACAGTCAAAGTGCTATTTATCTCTCTAAGAATTCAACATTCCATTCGAGATCCAAGCATATTGATGTCAGATATCATTGGATTCGTGACGAGCTTGAGAAGAAGCAGTTGAGTTTAGAGAAGATCCACACAAGTGAGAATACAGCAGATATGTTTACCAAGTCTTTGACTAAGGAGAAGTTCGAGGCTTGTATGCGAGGAGCGGGCTTGCTAGAGCCCACAAAATGAAATGACGGGGGAGAATTGTTGGGTCATTACCCATTTTGGTGGGCCTTAACCAATCAGCCCATGAGGGCAAGTCCATTAACTAAATAAATTAAGTGTGGTGTGTGCGTAAGTGAGAAGCTGCGCATTTTCAGAGAGAAGAGAGAGTTGCGCATTGTCAGAGAGAGCTGCGCAAGAGTCAGAGAGGCTGCGCCAACTTCCACCGATTGTCAGAGAGAGCTGCGCCAACTTCTATAAAGAGAGGGAGTGAGAGCAAGCTGCTGTAGTACCACTTCGTGCGAAGTGAGAAGAAAAACAGAGAGAGCCTTGCACCGCTGTTGTGTGCAAGAGAAGAGAGAGCCTTGCACCGCTGTTGTGTGCAAGAGAAGAGAGAGCCTTGCGCCGCTGCTGTGTGCAAGAGAAGAGAGAGCCTTGCACCGCTGCTGTGTGCGAGAGAGAGAAACAGATAGAGAGAGTGTGCCGCGCCGTGAGGTGCGAGAGAGAAATCCTTCCCGGATTTCACTGTAGCAGCTGCAGAGAATCGTCGGTTGCTGGAGTTTGCACCGTTGGATCGTCACGAAAATTTAACAGCAAGTTCGTGACTCCCCTGCCCTCATTCTGAACGGTGGAGATCAGTGTTTGAGCACCCTAAGGTGGTCTGCTCGTGGGCGAACTGAAGCTGCCTGTTTTTGGGTTTGGTTAATCCTCTCATCTCTTGTTTCTTGTTATTTGCCAAGATTGTGTGTTTAATCTTGATGAATATTGGTGAACCTCTAGTGTGGATTGCTAGAGAGAATATTGTGTACCCATTATTATTGTGATAGTGGAGATTTGTTGAGGTGGCTTCTAGCCCGTGGTTTTTACCTTCATCTTGGAGGGTTTTCCACGTTAAAAATATTGGTGTCCTCTTTACTGCTTTGAAGATTATTTTCTTGCATTGGTGCTTGATTGGCTTGGTTGATTGGTTATCTAATTTTACACACAAGATATTATTGGTTTGGTTGTTTGGTTTATCTCCACAGTTGTGTTTATCCCCAACAACATAGAAATGGATGTGTCATGAAAGTTACCTTGTGAGTGACTCATCGTCAAAGTTTCCATGATGAAGTGATGACAACCTCAACTGAAGAAGAACGAGCTTGCTCCGCAGAAGTCACAACTGAAGGGCTGCAGTCTTCTACCTCTATCATTTTGAGAGCTCTAGGCCGAGGTAGCTCCTTTAATTTGTATCAGTGTCGAATGATTAGGCGGTGGAGTTTGGGGAAGCAGCCATTGTTGGCAATAGTCCATCGCACCAGATCGACATCTTCAAGTAGCAGATATTTGAGGCTGGGGAATTCACCGACTTCTGTTTTCCATTCTGGTACTTGGAACTCAGCGAATCGCAGCTTCAGCACTTCAAGCTTTGGAAGATAACCAATTTGACTCATGCACTCCCAACCATATTCTAACCCACTCAAGCTCAGCTTTTTCAGACTTCTCGGCAAATTTGAAAGCTGATCAGCTGGGGCAAAAACTCGTTGAGGATTCACTACCACGCATTTAAGTGACTCTAGACTATTGAGAACTCCAATATGCTTGAAGCAGCTTATAGCTTCAGAAGCGTCAGCGTCAGGCTGTAACTCGATTTTGATTCCTAACTTTTTAAGATAGGGGAGACCGTTGAAAACACTGTAGGTGCAACTATGAGCATTCACATGAAGTGTTGAGAGGTTTGGTAGCCATTTTCCATTACTTGGATCTGGTAGGTTTCTTCCTATGATCCGAAGATGCCTCAGTTGTCGCATCTCCCATATCTCTTTTGGCAAAAAAGTTTTGTTACTGATCCTCACTTCCTGAATTCCCCACATCTCCTCCCATATCTCCTTCTCCAAAGCAATTGAATCTCTAAACTTCGACCATATCTCGTTCTCCAAATTCATTGAATATGTCGGCAATGTGGTGCTACACGCTTTTTGTATATCCCACATCTTCTTCTGGATTTGTCGCAAAGTCACCTCACTAAAAGGGCTCGAGTATCCCAACAAATCGAAGCTCCAGGAGCGACGATCAGTAAAAGATGGAGTCTGATCACTCATCCACCTTTGTTGAATATCGTAGATCTCGTCCCATATCTGCTTAGCCCAATAAGTAAAATCTCCTAGCAGTTTAATGCTCCTAATTTCCGGCAGATCTCGGATCTCATCTCTCATCTCCTTTGGTAAAGGAACAAGTGAATCTACATCTCTTACGATTCTAATGCTATGATGCTGACGGACAATCAGACACTGCAGCAGTTGGAGGTCGGAGATGGAACTAGGGAGCTTCCCATGATGAGTCAGGGCAAGATACTTCAACCGTATAAGTTTGAGTACCTCTACAGGGAACTCATAGAAACGGATCGCAGCAGCATCCAACACCTTCAGCAACACCAAATCAAAACATACTGGCACTTCATATTCATGATCTGGACCAGTACACAGGAGAGAACGAGCAATTGATGCAGCTGCTGCCATTGACTTATTCACCTCTTTAATGCCAAATAAAATGTTATTTTGGACGGACAACCGGCGATGGCTATTAATATCATCTTGGGAAGCATGGATTAATCTCTTTAAGACGTGGAAAAACTTGATCTTCCTTGCCTCTTTAGAGCACAAGTGCCAAAAGGCAGAATGGAGCTTGCAAGATTTGATTCTTTCTATGGAGCTGTGCTTGGAGATGATAACCACACTATGGGAGGCGAGCTTCCTCAAACATTCCATTGTAAAATTTTCGAAATATATATAAGGAACCGCATATTCCGGTTCATAGGTTCCACGTTCAAAAAACTCCTCAGCAGTCCACAAGTGAAAGAGCTTTACGAAGGCAATCTCAGAAGTTTGTGGGAAAACTGCCATATACAGAAAGCACGCTTTCAAATGCTGGGGTAAGTACTCATAGCTTGGATATAGTACCTTGAGAGTGTAAGATCGTATCAAAAGAACTTGAGAGTGTAAGATCGTATCAAACAAGTGGCAAAGCATGATAATGCAGGAAGGATGAACTTCCCAAACAAGAATCAAGGCAGGGGAAATTTTTGATTGCTTGGCAATAATACCAGTTCATCATATAATTTCAACACGATTAAACACAGAAATAATGCTTGTACAAATGGATGGAGGAAAGCCAAATAGGGCTTTATTTGTTTGTATAAAATGTGAGAGCTATAAGCTTAAAAATGACTATTTAAAAATATTCGTATTAAAATAAAAAAACAAAAGGCTAGAAGGAGTAAAATGGAGACTGTGAAAAGAATTACCCTAGAAAAAATAGTTTCATATAGAGAAGTGTATTATTTAGTAAGTAGAAGTGCAACAAAAAATTAACAAAGTCTCTGTTTACTGGCCTCAAGTGATTTAAGTTTCTTGTATATGTCCAATAGGTTATGAATTTGAACTTTAATGGAGACATTTTGGTAGAGTGAGATTTTAATGATAATTCATTCTATTTAAAAGAAATTAATAAATAAAATCAAGTCAAGTTACGACGAAACTTTACAACCAAACTATAAACAAGTCCCAGTAAAAAACACACTCAAACAAGCAGAAGAGGAACAATCAAACCAGCTACAGGCGAGCTAAACCACAACAATCAAACCAGCAGCTCCCGATCTCAAAGCAACAACGGATAAAAAAAGAGGAAAGTGGATCAAACGTAGAAACCATGACTAGATATGGGAAGTGCGTATGATGATATTCCATAACTATTTCCCATAGACCATAGCTGAAAGATGAAATCAACACAAGTTCTCAAATCTCTAGCATGTACTATAGAAATGGATGTAATGAAATTAAGTTACCTTGTGAGTCAGTCAGTCATCGTGGGAGTTTCCATGATGAAGTGATGACTACCTCAACTGAAGAAGAACGTGCTTGCTCCGCAGAATCCACTACTGAAGGGCTGCAGTCAACTACCTCTATCATTTTCAGAGCTCTAGGCCGAGGTAGCTGCTTCAGTTTGTAGCAGTGCCGAATGATTAGGCGCTCCAGATTGGGGAAGCAGCCATTTTCGGCCATTGTCAAATGCACCAGATCAATATCTTCAAGTAGCAGATATTTGAGGCTCCGGAATTCATAAACTTTTGTTTCCCATTCTGGTCCTTGGAAGGCAGCGCATCGCAGCTTCAGCACTTCAAGATTTGGAAGATAACCAATAGCTCTCATGCACTCCCAACCATATCCTAACCCAATCAAGCTCAGCTTTTTCAGACTGCTCGGCAAGTTTGAAAGCTGATCAGCTGCTGGGGCAACAACTGGTTGAGGATTCACCACCACGCATTTAAGTGACTCTAGACTCCACAGAAGTCCAATATGCTTGAAGCAGCTTATGATTTCAGCAGCGAAAGGCCCTAACTCGATTTTAATTCCCAACTTTTGAAGACAGGGGAGACTCTTGAAAACATTGTAGGAGCAACTATGAGCATTTGTATAAAGTGTTGAGAGGTTTGGCAGGCTAGTTCCATAAGTTGGATCTGGTAGGTTTCTTCCAATGATCCGAAGATGCCTCAGTTGTCGCAAAAAAGTTTTGTCACTGATCCTCACTTCCTGAATTTCCCACATCTCCTCCCAGATCTCCTTCACCAAATCAATTGAATATCTCGGCAATTTGGTGCTACACGCCTTTTCTATATCCCACATCTTCTTCCGGATTTGTCTCAAAATCACCTCAGGGAAAGGGTTTGAGTATCTCAACAAATCGAAGCTCCAGGAGTGACGGTCAATATAAGATGGAGTGCTACCACTCATCCACCTTTATTGAATATCGTAGATCTTCTCCCATATCTCCTTTGCCCAATAAGTAAAATCTCCTAGCAGTTTAATGCTCCTCACTTCCGGCAGATCTTGGATCTCATCTCTCATCTCCTTAGGTAAACAAACTGAGTCTACATCTCTTACGAATCTAATGCTATGATGGTCACGGACAATCAGACACTGCAGCTGTTGGAGGTGGGAGATGGAACTAGGGAGTTTCCCATGATGAGTCAGGGCAAGATACTTTAACCGTACAAGTTTGAGTACCTTTACAGGGAACTCATAGAAACGGATTGCAGCAGCATCCAACACCTTCAGCAACACCAAATCCAGACATATTGGCAGTTCATATTCATGATCTGGACCAGTACATAGGAGAGAACGTGCTGTTATTGTGGCTGCCATTGACTCATACACCTCTTTAATGCCAAATAAAATGTTGTTTTGTACGGACAACCGGCGCTGGCTTTCAATATCATCTTGGAAAGCATGGATTGATCTCTTTAAGACATGGAAAAGCTTCATCTTCCTTGCTTCATTTGTGCACAAGTGCCAAAAGGCAGAATGGAGCTTGCAAGATTTGATTCTTAATCTGGAGCTGTGCTTGCTGACGATAACCACATTATGGGAAACGAGCTTCTCCAAACATTCCATTGCAAAATTTTCTAGAAAAATATAAATATTGATAAATTCCCATTTATGGACTTCATGTTCAAGTTCAAAAAAGTCCTCAGCAATCCACAAGTTAAGGAGCTTGGGGAGGGAAATCTCAGAAGTTTGTGGGAAAACAGCCATATACAGAAAGCAGGCTTTCAAATACTGGGGTAAGTACTCATAGCTTGGATATAGTACCTTGTAGATTTCCTCATATGCATCTGTAAAAGTAGAAGTTTTCTCGTCTGCTACAGCCTTCCAGAATTCTTCAGTCTGGTCAAGCCCACGGAGGAGGCGGGCAACAGTGAGGATCAAAAGAGGAAGACCTTCACATTTCTCCGCAATCTTCCTTCCAACTTTCTCCAGTTGAGGGGGGCAATACCTTTCACCAAACACATTCTGCCGAAATAGATTCCAACTTTCTTCCTTGTTCAAAAAACGTATCTGGTGGGGAATTTCTTCGCTATCATATTTCGCTTCTTCTCGTAGCCTTGTTGTGACTAAGAGTCGCGAACCAATTCCGACAAGTGCAAACCAAATTCTCAAGTGCTTGCTCACCTCAGTGTTCCAAAGGTCGTCCAATACGATTAAGTGTCTTCCACCAAGAAAACAATTAGAAAGAAACATTAACGAATCGAACATGCTTATTTCCTTAAATAGATTTCTCGGCTTAACCACGACCTGAGCAACAACATCCACGAGGATATCTTCCATTTGACGCTTTGAACCTACGCTCACCCAAGTTATATAATTGAAATGTTGAACGACGAGTGGATGTCGAGCGATTTCTCTAGCAACATGGGTCTTCCCGATGCCTGCCATTCCCACGAGTGACACAATTTTGAATTCTTCAGGCTGCAGATGTAGCAGCTCGTTTGTGATTTTCTCAATTTGGTCCCATAACCCCACCGTCGTTGACTCGTTTCCTCCAAAATCGTGTGTCGGCGAAACATCCCCATCCTTCTCTTCGACAGGCAGCGGATTACATAGCACTCTGATGTAATCCTCTTCTAACTTCTTCGCCCTCTGAAGAAACAAATCAATCTCCTGGTTTAAGTCGTCCCAGTTTATGTGGCGTATCTGCGTATCGGCGAGGTTGTTGGAAGGAGGAAGAGAGCGATACAGCCCATACGATTGAATCATATCTTCTAGTCTGTATGCTGCCTCTCTTATTTCTGCATCCACTGCATCAATCATGCTCATATCAATTCTTCTATCGCGGTTATCATCCAATCTTTGGAGTGTAGAGCACAATGACATCAACGCCCGACCGGAAGATGCCGGCATTTGTATGTCATTGGTGGGATTTGTAATAGTATGCCTCAGAGAAACCACAGCAGCAAAAGCCATTTCTCTTTCTTCTCAATCAAAATAAGTCTAGGCCGTTAGCATTTGCTCATCAAATTAAAGTATATATTTTCTGTAATCATCCGCTTAGCTTCTCACATAATATTAAAATTGAGCATCTGCATCTATCTAAATGTCAAACTAAAAGATTATTAAAAAAAAATCTCAGTACAGCTGGAGCTCGACCTCAGTGAGTGGGCCCTACATAACGTGCTTGCATTTTAATACACCTAATCAACAATGGAAAAATCTCTTTTCAATCACTAGTATGACTAATTAATTAATAATTAGGTAGTAGTAGTATGTTGCTCATGTAACCAAATGATATGTATAACTATAATCACCATCAACTAATTTGCAACCCTCCTGCCAGGGGCGGAGGCAGACTTCAAGTTCCGGGGGGGCTCGACCATGTTCCGGGGGGGCTCGATCATATCACGATTGTATCGAGTCTTATAAATATAACTAAAAAAAAAAAAAAAATTCCGGCCGCCGGGGGTCGGCAGCCCCCCCAGCCCAGGGCTGCCTTCGCCCCTGCTCCTGCACATGATGCCCAGTCAGCTTAAAATTTTCAAAGCAAATTAATGAAGAGAAAATGTAATGATAGAGTTTGTTAACTGAAAATACAGAGTATGAGAGTTGAAGCTTGGATTCTCTGCAAAAATCACCCATGCCTTCAAAGCCAGTCAGCTTCAATCGTAGATCTACCATATTTTTGGTCTTGGTGCTGTATTCAAATTGAGAATGCTTAGACAGGAATAGTGTATCTTCTAAATTTCTCTCCTCAGTTTCAGATATAGATATTTTTATGGTTACTGTTGGGGCTCACTTCTATTAAAATGCATTTTATCCTATATTTTCTGTTTATAAATGATCTAGTTTAAGCTCTGAATGTCTATGCAGGATGACTTGATAACCGTGAGCACAGGCTGAGTTGGCTCATTTGCATCGTGATTTGGCGTCATCTGAACTAGGACATTGCAATTCTAATATCCAGACTTTATCTGCTACTCAGCACTAGGAATATCAATTTAGCCCGAATTTAGTGGGTTGGTCCGAAACCGATGGGCAAATGAGGGTTAGGATCAAAATTCTCAAACCGAAATTTTTTTTAACAGATCGGGCTGGACCCACCTACCAGCATCCTTATCACAATATGAGCAAGGCTCTTCATGGGTTCTTCCAGCGATCTCAACGGTGCAGCTACCTTCCAAGGTTTCTTAAATGTATCTGTCTTCCACCTGCACCATTGCTTCTCCATCTCTGTATCATTGGTTATCTTGAAGGTGGCAACATCCTCTCCATCCACTCGCAAACCATACTTTGCTGCCGCTTCAATCACCCGCGCTACTACCCTCTCAGTCCCTGACCGCCACACTCTTCCCACCCCGCGCCATCTGGCGCTCCTATCAGTTCCCATCCCGCGCCGTTGCCGAATCCCCGACCGGCGCTGAGTTAGTGTGGTGGACTTGTCGCTGTATATGAATTGAAGTAGTTTCTATTGTTGAATCTTTCGTTATAATTTGTGTTTTTAATGTAAATATTTTCCTTGGTTTTTTGTTATTATTTTTTCTTTTTCTTTTATATTTATTTGTAGATAATTGTGTATTCTTTCATTCTGTAAAGAGGTGATGCACATTGCATTTTAAATTTTTCTACTTAGTGACTGTTTCTTCATTCCGGTGTGATAATTAGTTTTCAAATTCTACTTCTCAAATTGCATTTTAAGATTTTCTACTTTGAAGTGTGAAGCATAGAAGGGTGTCACGACTCACGACACATACATAATTTGTGGCATGGTTTCAAATTCCATGTTTAATAGACTTATAAATTTTCTAGCCCGATGGGTTGGCCCGAAAATTGGAGGGTTAGAGTTAGGATCTGAAATTTTCAACCCGAAAAAATTCAGTCCAATTGAATTCAAATCGAATAGCCCGCAACCTGATAGAATTAGTCCGAAACCCGACCGGTTGGCCCAATTGACATCCCTACTTAGCACACCGGAACAAATTGAGCATAGGACTGTCGCTTAGCTTCTTACATTGTATTAAAATTAAAATTGAACATCGAAATGTCAAACTTAAAAAAAGGAAAAAAAAAAAACTCAGTGGAGCTGGAGCTCGATCCAATTTGACGGTGTGTGAGCCTACGTGCTTGCATTTAAAGTTTACAAAGTCAAAATGAGGTAACTCAATTATTTAATAAAACTAGATTTACATCTGCGTGTTGTGCGGACAAGTATTCTCAAAATAATATACAAATAATCTAATTCAGTTACTAAATAGAAGAATATTACTCACTTTATTGAATAATAAATTATGTTTCTTATTTATAAATAACCACATATTATAATATTTTGCTTAAAATATTACTAATAACATATTGTATAAAAATCTATGAAAATATTAAATTTGTCTAGTAAATTTCATCACATATATTATTTATTCTGATTTGTACCAATAAAAAAGTATTTGCATTTACACTCCTAACATTTGTCAACGTTACAAAAATATCAGTTCTTACAAAATTATAATTTAACTCACAACATTTGTCTATATTTGTAATTTAATATCTTACACTGAAAAACATGATTTAATTTATAAATTTGTTCATTTTACCAATTTAATGTCTAACATTTATAAATTATAAATATTAGATTATTTTTGTAAAAATAAATAGATCCAAATTGCATTGCAAATATGTTTTTTAGTTGTTCTTTCCAAATAACTTTTGCAACTTAGAAACCCTAAATTTGATTTGCTAGATAATTTCATTTAAGTAAAGTTTAACAATTTTAAAACTAAATTATTTTTTAATATAAATATATGAAAATATTTCTTTAATAAAAATAATATCTAATCATTTTCCATAAGAACCAAATGTGACATATAAAATTCAAAATATTATTTTTAAAAACTATAAAAATAAAGACGTCGTTTGCAATAAAATAATAATTGTAAAAAAAAAAAAGTTTTTATTTTAACATGCATTATTTTTTAATATATTATATAGATTTAGATTAGGGGTGGCAATTTTCGACACGATACGATAACTCGACACGAACTAGCACGATAATAATGGATTAGTGTTGAGCCTTAACGGATTCGTGTCATTATCGTGTCGACCCAATAAGAATATGAAATTTTCGTGTCGTGTGCGTGTTATGTTCGTGTCGTGTTCGTGTTATCCAATAATGTATTCTATTTCGTGTTGTGTTCGTGTTATCCGATAACATATCGTGTTTCGTGTCTTATTTGTGTCGTGTTCGTGTTACCCACTAAGAAATTAATAAATAATATTTTTATTTTATTTTATTATTATTATTACTAATATTTTATCATCTATCAACCTAATCTAACACTTTTCACAGGTTAATATCGTGTCCGTGTCGTGTTCGTGTCAATATCGTGTTATCAGATCGGGTTCTTAACAGGTCAATGTCGAGTTCGTGTCATGTTCGTGTTTGAGGCTTAATGGGTCGTGTTGTGTTCGTGTCGAACATATACTTAACAGATCGTATTCGTGTCGGACCTTAATGGGTCGTGTTACTATCGTGTCAACACGATAACGACCCAACACGCACGAATTGCCAGGCCTAATTGAGATACTCAAACAATTAACTAATAATTGTAAAAATATCATTATTTTATCTAATATTTTTTATTTGTACTGTACACGTCTTTCAATAAATTTGGAAGGTAAAATTGGAATTCCTTTAATATATTATATAGATATAAATATATTTTAATTTATTTTATACAAATAACTTAATTTTTTAATTAAAATATTAATTTATCTCTTCTAATATATTATAGAATTTAAAAGATATTTTAAATTTATAATTAAATAAATAAATAATTATGCACTAAGAATTCAGAAGAAAATAATTATTAATGCAAAATTTACAAAAAATGCCCTAAAATCTATTTTTGAACTTTTTAATGAATTTAAATATTATTTTTATAATTATTTATATTATATATAATTAAAAAAAAGTTGAATCAAACTTGTGCTCCGTTTAAGGAAAAATAAAGAGCATCGAGAGGCTGCTCTTGGGCTATCAATCGAGGAAGTACATGACTTTTATCTTTTTTTTTTTTTTTTTTTTAATTTAAATTATTTTATCATATTATGTGATCACAAGGGAAGAGGCCAACGGTGTGGGTTAGCTCAATCAACATTGAAAAATCTCTTTTAATCAACTAGTATGACTAAAAACTTGTATTAATCAGGTAGCATGTTGCTCATGTAACAAAATGACATACTCAGTACTCACCATCAACTTATTTGCAAATTACTATCAATATTCTACTAATCAATCATTTTAATGATATAGAAGTTGAAGATTATTCTTTTCAAATAGATTAAAATAGATTTACACCCGCCCGTTGCGTGAATGTAATTTCGATATTCCTAATATATAGAAAGATTTATTTAGGGGGTGTTTGGTTGGTGGGTTTCGGAATCGGGGAATGGAATGATTCCGAAACCCACCGTTTGGTTATCGGGTATCATTCCCGTGGGAATGAATTGATTCCCAAAAACTTGGGAATCCCCATTCCCCCATAATTTGGTGGGTTTGATTCCATTCCCAAATTTTATGCCTAAATTTGTTTTTTATATTTTAATTTTTAATTCCTATAATATTAGTATTAAGATAATAATATTAGATTAGTAATTAAAAATATAATAATAATAATATTACTATAAAATATTATATTAATTATGATGTTATATAAAATTATAATTAATATATAAATATATTATTATATAATCTTAATTATAATATAAAATATTATTATAATTATATTTTATTAATATTAGCAAATATATTATAATAATTATACATATATATAATTTAAAATTATATATTAATAATCTTAATATAATTATATAATTATGATATCATTATAAAACATTATAGTAATTATGATACTATATGAAATTATAATTAATATATAAATGCATTATTATATAATTTTAATTATAATATAAAATATTATTATAATTATATATAATTATTATATTTAGTAATATAAATAAATAAATAAATAAAATATTATTTTAATTATATATTATTATTATATTTAGTAATATTAGTAAAATAAATAAATATATATAATATCTTTTAATTATATATTAATAATAATATTATTATTATAATATTAATAATATAATTTAAAATTATATATTACTAATCTTAATATATTTATATAATTATGATGTCATTATAAAATATTATATTAATTATGATAATATATTAAATTATAATTAATATAAATGTATTATTATATTATCTTAATTATAATATAAATATTGTTATAATTATATATTATTATATTTAGTAAAATAAATAAAAAATATATTATGTAATATTATTTGAACTATATATTATGAATACTATTATGATTATAATATTAATAAAATTATACTAATTATTTAAAAATATATTAATTATAATATAAAATATTGTTATAATTATATATTATTATTATATTTAGTAATAATAGTAAAATAAACAAATAAATATATTATATAATATTATTTTAATTATATATTATTAATACTATTATTATTATTATTTTAATATTAATACAATTATATTAATTATTTTAAATTAGTCATTTAACAATAATATAATTTCAAATAAATATATAATATTATTTTAATTATATATTATTATTCATATATATTTAATATTATTTTATTTTTATTATCAAATTAATTATTTTTATTATTTGTGTATTATTTATTTATTTTTCATAATATATGAACTTAAATAATTTAAAATGATTTCAAACCCATCTTATATACCAAACATCTTTATTGGAATGCTTAAACCCATACACATTCCCTTTACTATCAAACCCATACCCATTCCCATACCCATAGTGATTCCGACACTTATACCAAACGCCCCCTTAGTGCGAAATCCATTGGTTTATTCGAATAATCCGAGCTAAATATTAAATTTGGGACAAAAAAACATTAAACAAAAAAGAACCGGATTAAATGATCACGTAATAAATGTGTTGGCCCACAAGACAACCTATTCTCTAAAAATAAAATCTTTATTTTTTTTTGTTATATAATTGAATTATTATTAATTTATCAAAAAGTAAATATGAACTATTTTGTACTACAAATTTATTTTTAATTGGATGGAACTATTGAATGAGTTTTTTACACAAATTTTACATGTACCTATATTTTTTTATAGGAATATATTTATTAAACTCACACTCCCAGATGTCTCGGGAAAGTTCGAACCTGTGAGATCTTGGTCCAAGTGAGGTGCTTTCACCACTACACCCCGAGCGATGGGACATGTACCTATATTTTAACTATTATAAATATTATTTAAGATATATAAATTAAAATGCTATTAGAAAATTGGTCACATTCAAAAATGTTAATTACTATTTGAGATATATTAAATTCTTAGTGTTATATGGATATGGAAATTTAAAAAATATATATAAACACTTTAAATGAAATTTCTCTCCGATTTGCACCAACTCTTTAGTAGTCTTACAAATTTCTTTCAAATATTTTCTATCATTCATCAAATATACAAACTTGATGATGATTATTACACTTTCAAGGAAATTTATCAATTAAATTCCTCAACATCCTAAACTGATACAAATAATCCATTCAGAATTTTAAATTATTTCTTTATGTATATATTTTATATCTTTTTTAGAGAGAAAAAAAAGTAAAATTTACTATTCAAAGAAAAAATAATTTGTGAAGAATAATCGTTATATAGAGGGTTTGTAATGTTTTTTAGGTAAATAAGTTGACTAAAATGCAAAAAAAAAAGTGTTTTTTTACTGGTATTTGCATGAAATTATTTTCACACCATTTTCAAATTTTCCTTTGTAGATGAAATTATTAATAATATAAATTTTGGTTTATTGCAATTTTTCTTTTTCTTTTTGTCATAGACTTCTTTATTATTAAGCAAGTATTATGATCAAAATTTATATTACACGTCAAAAAAAAAAAACACGTTGCAATTAGATGTTGTGAAATTAGTAAGATAAGAATTATATTAAACCACAATATATTTAGATAAAAATTAAATAAGTATTGATTTTTTTTTTGGCTGATGTGGAAAAAAAAAAAAAGAAACACATTGCAATTGATGTTGTTGTGAAATTAATAAGATAAAAATTATATTAAACCACAATATATTTAGATAAAAATAGAATGGGTTGACTTTTTTTTTTTTTTGGCTGTTGTGGAAAATACTCAAAACTGTTCCGCCTAAATTAAATAACTACTTCTCATTCTGAGTGAAAAACCATTCATATGCGTGTTGATTTGTTTAGGGGCTTCTGTAAACCATTGCAACATCTTCCTTCATCCTGTACGGACCACAGCTTGTCAAAGCTTTATCGCTGGATCGTAGAGGATCCTGCAGGTTGTTGAGGGTTTCTCCAAGATTAAATCATAAATCATGATGTATAGAGAAGGAAGAATATATGTTTTGAGATGTAAAGATTGGTTTTTTGAACTTCCCACCCGAGAAAATATTTCTCCCAACAAGAAGTTTCTGAATATGGCAAGTGTCGATGGGAGGCTGGCGTGTGCCGCTGTCAGATACACCACATCAAATAAAACCAAAACGCCTCCATATGTATGGTTGGGTTTCATGTTGGAATCAAGGATCATAGAAACACATACACAATCTGTTAAACTTAATCCTAAGTCCTAACTGCTAGTCTACTAGCAAATTGACAGCAAAACTCCTTCCACCAGAAAACTGCAGATTCGTTCGGATTTCATGATCTTGGAAGCATGAGAACACATCTTGAACCGTGCTACTCCTACTCCTATTCTGGGACATCCTTCTCTCCCAGCTAGCACAAATGCTGTTCATGAGAATTAATTCTGGTCATGTTGTAGAATTTAGGTATGCATGCCTTTTAAAAATGAAATAGCTATTCATATATGGGGAAGTTGATACCTTATTTTTCATCTTCATCTTTTGCTAGTGCTGATCAATATGGAAGCCGATTCATTCAACAAAAGCTTGAAACTGCAACAATAGATGAAAAGATCAATTTACTTCTTGTGCCGTCAACCAGGCTATGATTAACGATCAATTCGCAAATTACGTTGTACAGAAAGTTCTCGAAACTTGTAGTGATCAGCAGCGTGAACTGATTCTGTCAAGAATAAAAGTTCACTTGAATGCAATGAAGAAATACACATATGGGAAGCATATAGTTGCTCGTGTGGAGAAACTTGTTGCTGCTGGGGGTATGTTCATTCGTCACTCTCTCATTTCTATCTTCCTAAGTAAGAAAACAAATAGATGAATTGTATGTGGAGAAATGATACATGCATTTGGTGTGTTGATAGAGAGGAGAATTGCTGCCCAGAACCTGTGTGTTGTAGGAAAGGAAGATGATGTACAGCTAGCTGACTGAGGGTAGTTTGGGGTACTAGTGTTTGTTTGGAAAGAGGTGATTGCAAATAAAGGAGTTGTGTGTACTAAAACATGTACATTGTGTAGTGTTGAGTTTATACATAGTAAGCTGAGGTGAGGAGAGGCCAAGAGGAGAATCAATGTGATTGATGAATGAGGATACAGGGTGTAATATACATGGTGGGGTAGTGACTGTACAAAATGATGATGCCATCCATGGACAGGAGAATAGAAGAGAGGAGAGGAATGAGCAGCTCTGTTTCTTAATTTAACAAATTTTCACATCTTCCCTCTTTAATTTACTTTGTTTTTCCTTGGCAATAAATACCACTTCATCATATAAAATTCATTGATCGTTGCACAGCTTTTCAACACACATCAATTCATTTTTCTCATCATCAAAGTTGAGACCCAGAAAGCATAATGCTCTGTCTGCGAGAATTGAGATAGATAGAATGGTATCTTCCGAGATCAAGAAATCGTAGTTGGAGGCAGAAACTTCAAATCTTTCGGTGGTAAATGAAACGGTAGATTGAGATTACAGGATCTTGGTATTGGGGGCTGAGAGTGCAACAATGCAAGTGATGGAGAAAGTTCATACCAAAATTTATATAAATAAAACTAAATTTGCATGTTGGAAGACAGACCAGTATGGATATGTCATGAAAGTTACCTAGTCATCGCCGAAGTTTCCATGATGAAGTGATGACAACCTCAACTGAAGAAGAGCGTGCTTGCTCCGCATAATCCACTACTGAAGGGCTGCAGTCAACTACCTCTATCATTTTCAGAGCTTTAGGCCGAGGTAGCTCCTTTAACTTGTAGCAGTGCTGAATGATGAGACGCTGGAGACTCGGGAAGCAGCCATGGTCGGCAGTTGTCCATCGCACCAGATCAATATCTTCAAGTAGCAGATATTTGAGGCTCCGGAATTCATCAACTTTTGTTTTCCATTTTGGTCCTTGGAAGGCAGCGCAGCGCAGCTTCAGCACTTCAAGATTTGGAAGATAACCAATAGCTCTCATGCACTCCCAACCATATCCCAACCCACTCAAGCTCAGCTTTTTCAGACTGCTCGGCAAATTTGAAAGCTGATCGGCTGGGGCAACAACTCGTTGAGGGTTCACCACCATGCATTTAAGTGACTGCAGTCCCCTGAGAACTCCAACATGCTTGAAGCAGCTTATGGTTTCAGCAGCGTCAGGCAGTAACTCGATTTTTATTCCTAAATTTCTAAGACGGGGGACACTCTTGAAAACTCTGTAGGTGCAGCTATGAGCATTCACATAAAGTGTTGAGAGGTCCGGTAGTGTTGTTCCATAACTTGGATCTGGTAGGTCTCTTCCTATGATCTGAAGATGCCTCAGTTGTCGCATCTCCCAGATCTCTTTCGGCAAAAAAGTTGAGTCGCTCAGCATTTTAGTGCTCCTCACTTCCCGAGTTTCCCACATCATCTCCCAGATCTCCTTCAGCAAACCAAGTGAATCTCTCCGCAATTTGGTTCTCCAAGCTTGTTGCATATCCCAAATCTTCTCCCAGATTCCTCTCAAAATCACCTTTGTAAAATGTCTTGAGTCTCTCAACAATTTGGTGCTCCACGGTTGTTGCATATGCGGCTTCGTGCTCCAGCTCTGCATTGAGTCCCCTCCGATGGCGACTCTACAAAATCTCATCCATTTCTCCTTTTCCAAACGATCTGGATTACTAAGCACTTGGGAGCTCCACACTTGTTGAATATCACAGATCTTCTCCCAGATCTCCTTTGCAAAAGAAGCTGAATCTCCTAACAATTTTATGAACCACAATTCCGGTAGACGTTGGACCTCATCTCTCATCTTCTTTGGTAAACAAACTGAATCAACATCTCTTACAAACCTAATGCTATGATGGTCACGTACAATCAGATACTGCAGCTGTTGGAGGTCGGAGATGGAACAGGGGAGCTTCCCATGATGAGTCAGGGCAAGATACTTTAACCGTACCAGTTTGAGTACATTTGTAGGGAACTCATAGAAACGGATTGCAGCAGCATCCAACACCTTCAGCAACACCAAATTCAAACATACTGGTACTTGATATTCATAATCCGGACCAGTACATAGAAGAGAACGTGCTGTTAATGTGGCTGCCATTGACTCATACACCTCTTTAATGCCAAATAAAATGTTGTTTTGGACGGACAAACGGCGCTGACTTTCAATTTCATCTTGGGAAGCATGGATTAATCTCTTTAAGACATGGAAAAGCTTGATCTTCCTTGCTTCTCTAGTGCACAGGTGCCAAAAGGCAGAATGGAGCTTGCAAGATTTGATTCTGAATCTGGAGCTGTGCTTGCAGATGATAACCACACTATGGGAGACAAGCTTCTCCACACATTCCATCGCCAAATTTTCTAAATCTAAATAAGTATCCTCAAATTCCAGTTCATAGATACCACGTTCAAAAAACTCCTCAACAATCCACAAGTTAAGGAGCTTGGAGAGGGTAATCTCACAACTTTGTGGAAAAACTGCCATATACAGAAAGCACGCCTTCAAATATTGGGGTAAATACTCATAGCTTGGATAGAGTACCTTGGATATCTCGTCATATGCATCTGTAAGAATTGAATTTTTCTCGTCTGCCACCTTCTTCCAGAACTCTTCAGTCTGCTCATGCTCACGCAGGATGCGGGCAATCGTGAGGATCAAAAGAGGAAGGCCTTCACATTTTTCCGCAATCTTCCTTCCAACTTTTTCCAGTTGAGGGGGGCAATACCTTTCATCGAACACATTCTGCCCAAGTAGATTCCAACTTTCTTCCTTGTCCAAAAAGCGTATCTGCCGAATTCCATTGCTATCGCATTTCGCTACTTCTTCAAGCCTTGTCGTGAGTAAGTGTCGCCCTGGAAGCCATCTCAAGAAATAGCTCAGCTCAGTGCTCCAAACGTCATCAAATACGATTAAGTATCTTCCACCCTGCAAACTTTTCCGTAAAAGTTCGGGCAAATCATAAATACTTTTCCCCTCGTATAGATTTCTAGGCTTGCCCTCGATTTGAGCAACAACATCCACGAGGATCTCATTCATTCCACGCTTTTGACCTACGCTCACCCATGCTGTAAAATTGAAATGTTGAACGATGAGTGGATGTCGAGCGATTTCTCTAGCAACATGTGTCTTGCCGATGCCTGCCATTCCGACGAGTGACACAATTTTGGGTCCAGACTGCGGATCTAGCAGCTCATTTGCGATTTTCTCAATCTGGTGCGATAACCCGACAGTCGTTGACTCGTTTCCTCCAGAATCGTGCATCGGCGAAACATCACCATCCTTCTCTTCTACAGGCAACGGATTATCTAGCACTCGAACATAATCCTCTTCTAACTTCTTCACCCTCTCAAAAAACAAATCAATCTCTCGGTTTACGTCGTCCAAGTCTACAGGGGTTATCTGCAAATCGGCGAGGGTGTCGGAAGGTGGAAGAGAGCGATACAACCCATAAGATTGAACCATATCTTCTAGTCTGTATGCTGCCTCTCTTATTTCTGCATCCACTTCATAGATCACACTCATATCAATTCTTCTATCGCGGTTATCATCCAATCTTTCGAGTGTAGAGCACAATGACACCAACGCCAGATGTGAAGATTCCGAGATTTGTATGTTATTGGTGGGATTTCTAATGGTATAATTCAGAGAAACCAGAGCAGCAAAAGCCATGTCTCTTTCTTGTCGATCAAGATTCAACAAAATAAGTCTCGGCTATTAGCATTTGCTCAGCAATAATGTATATATTTCTGTAATCATCCAAGGATTGTCGCTTAGCTTCTCACAAATAACATTAAAATTTAACATCTATCTAAATGTCAAACTAAAAAAAAATCTCGATCTTGACCCTATCTGACGGTGTGTGGGCCTACATAATTTGCTGGCATTTTAAGTTCAATAGTAAAAATATTCATCCCAAGTCCTAATACACCTAATCAACATAGGAAAAGCCCAATAGCTGGTGGAATATTTTAATTTGGATGAATTGCTCGTCAATTAATGTATACTTGTCTCTTAGCACTCGAATGTTATAAACCATTTGGCAGTAGAAGGGAAGTAGGCTGCCATGGATTGATACAACCAATAAAAACACTGATAGAGATAGACTAACCTGTAAAGCTGGAAAACCATGAATCAGAATAACTGGCTGATTTTCACTTTCAACGCAGAACCATCAATTGCACAAAAAAATGATGCTATCCATGGGGAGGAGATGAGAGGGATGAGCTCTGTTTCGTAATTTTAACAATTTTTCACATCTTCCCTCTTTTATTTACTTTGTTTTTCATTTTTAATGTTTGAATTGATTGCTTGGCAATATTACCAGTTAATCATTGCACAACTTTCAATTGAGATAATCTGAGATAATCACAAACAATTCGTCCGAAATCAGCACCCCACTCATAAAACTGAGGCAGGTCGAATCGAGCATGGCCAAACTCGAGTTTCAATTTAATTTGATCGAGCTCAAATTTTCAAGTTCGAGTTTGATTCAATGTTAAACTCGTCAAGCTTGACTCGACTCGATCGAGCACGATGAGGCTCGTAAAACTAGCTCAAACCCAAGCTCAATTTAAGCTCGAACCCAATTAGATTCACGAGCCTATTGAATCAAGTATCATGAAGCTCGAGCTCGACTCAATTACTATCGAGTCAATTTCAAGTTTCTTCCGAGTAACTCACGGGTTGGCTTACTCATACTTGCCCCTACTAATAATCAACATAGCTGTATAGAGCTTGTGGAAAATCCCATTTCAATCACTTTGTACGACTAAAAGCTTGTATTAATTAGGTAGTGTGCTGATCATGTAACAAAATAATATACTCACTATCAACTTCTCTGCAAATTATTGACAATATTCTACAAATCAATCATTTTAATGATATATAAAAGATGAATTACTATGGGGTTTAAAATAAAATAGATTATATTCTGAATGAAATTATATACGTGTTGGTTTGCTTAGGATTCCAGCAATGGCTTCCTCGCTGCAATACCTCCTGCCTGCACATGATGCCCTGCCTGTACAAACCAACTTCATTTTTCAATGCAAATTAATTAATGAAGAGAAAATGTAACTGAAAGTAGAGATGAGTTACCATGGGGAGTTTGATGAGTTGAAGCTTGGATTCTCTGCAGAAATCTTCCACACCTTGAAAAATACAGTATCAAGAATAGAAGCATGAAATGGAAAACAGAAAGAAAAGGAGACAGAATTTGCTGTTCAATATTAATATTTTCCAGATGATCTTTAGCATATTTGACCACAACAGGAGAAAAGTATCCCTAACAAGAAGAAAAGTTGATATGAGAGGTTTCATCAAATTCACATGCCAAAAAGGCAAACCATGCCGAGTCTTTAAGTAAGAGATAAAGTTTACCTGGACAACAAGAGTAACTTTATCTTTTGAGAGTTTATTGATGAGAGACTCCAAGTAATCTACACATTCTGAAAAGGCAGAATTTGTCATGAAATGAATGCAGAATTTGAACAAGCGGCAAGCATGATAATGCAGGAAGGATGAAACAAACAAGAAGCAAGGCAGGGGAAATCTTAGTGTAACTGAATCTATATTTGATTTCAACAGTAGAGAGTTGGGCTTACCAAGCCAATCAAAAGCAATAGCACGAGTGTTTGAATTTATTGTTAGGCAATAATACCAGTTAATCACATAATTTATTGATCATCCCACAGCTTTCAACACACGATTAAACAGAGAAATTCTTTTTCCATCATTAAAGCTGAGAGCCAAAAAAGATAATGCTCTGTGAGAATTGAGATACATAGAATGGTATCAGTCTACCCCATCCCCACCAACATCATCATCTTCTTCTTCAATCTTCTGCACAAAAACCACAAGAAACGAGCTAAACCACAGCAATCAAACCAGCAGCTCCGGATCACAAGGCAACAAGGGAAAATTTGGAAATGACTGCATTAAACGTAGAAACCATTAATTGATATGGGAAGTGTAAGATGATCAATTTGCAAATTACCCTGTATAGAAAGTTCTTGAAACTTGTAGTGATCAGCAGCGTGAACTAAAACATGTGCATTGTGATTGAAGATAGAGGGTGTAATATACAAGGATGAGTTAGTGACTGTACAAAATGATGCCATCCATGGAGAGGAGAGGGATGAGCAGCTCTGTTTCTCAATTTGACATTTTTTCACATCTTCCCTCTTTTCATTACTCTGTTTTTCCTTTCATGTTTGAATTGACACAGCTAATTCATCAAGATCAAACAGGGAATTTCTTTATACCATCATCAAAGTTGAGAGCCAAAAAAAAGAGAACGCTCTGTGAGAATTGAGATAGAATGGTATCAGTCTAGCTCATCCACACCTATATAATCATCATCTTTAATCTTCTGCCCGAAATCTCTTGGTCCAGCTCTAGCTCTTGCTCTAACTTTCTTCATATTGGGGGCTGAGAGTGCGAGAATGCAAGTGGTGGAGACCGTAGAGGAGAGAATGGCTTTGGGGCAGTTACGAGATACAGACGTGTATGCTTGAAAATAAAGGAGAGAGAGAGAGAAGTAGCCATGTTTATCAATATATAGAGAAGTATTTATTTAGTGAGTAGAAGTGCAACAAGAAATTATCATAGTCTCTGTTTTCTGGGCTCAAGTGATTTAAATTCCTTATTTATGTACTATAAGTTATGGATGCGGGATAGAGCGAAATTTAAATGATAATGCGTTGTATTTAGAAGATATATAAATAAATAAAATCATCAAACTATAGGCAAGTCCCAGTAAAAAGAATACTCAAACAAGCAGAAGAGCAACAATCAGACCAGCAACAAGCGAGCTAAACCACATCAATCAATATGCAAAGTGATTGTGATGATATTCCATTTCCCCTAGACCATAGTTGAAAGATGAAATCAACATAAGTTCTCAAATCATTAACATGTATTACTGAAATAGAAGTGTCATGAAATTAAGTTACCTTGTGAGTCAGTCATCGTCAAAGTTTCCATGATGAAGTGATCACAACCTCAACTGAAGAAGAACTTGCTTGCTCCGCAGAAGCCACAACTGAAGGGCTGCAGTCAACTACCTCTATCATTTTTAGAGCTCTAGGCCGAGGTAGCTCCTTTAATTTGTAGCAGTGCCCAATGATTAGACGCTGGAGTTTCGGGAAGCAGCCATTGTTGGCAATTGTCCATCGCACCAGATCGACATCTTCAAGTAGCAGATATTTGAGGCTGGGGAATTCATCAACTTTGGTTTCCCATTCTGGTACTTGGAACTCAGCGCATCGCAGCTTCAGCACTTCAAGCTCTCGAAGAGAACAAATTTCACTCATGCACTCCCGACCATATGCTAACCCACACAAGCTCAACTTTTTCAGTCGCAAATATGAAAGATGACCATCTGGGGCAACAACTCGTTTAGGATTCATCACCACGCATTTAAGTGACTCTAGTTTCTCAAGAAGACTAATATGCTTGAAGCAGCTTACGACTTCAGCAGCGAAAGGCCCTACCTCCATTATAATTCCCAACTTTTTAAGACTGGGGAGACTCTTGAAAACTTTGGAGTTGCAACTATTAACATTCACATAAAGAGTTGAGAGGTTTGGTAGACTCCTTCCATCACTTGGATCCGGTAGGTTTCTTCCTATGATCCGAAGATGCCTCAGCTGTTGCATCTCCCATATCTCTTTTAGCAAAAAAGTTTTGTCACTGATCCTCATTTCCTGAATTCCCCACATCTCCTCCCATATCTCCTTCTCCATATCAATTGAATATCTAGGCAATTTGGTGCCACATGCTTTTTGTAAATCCCTCATCTTCTTCTGGATTTGTCGCAAAGTTACCTCACGAAAAGGGCTTGAGTATTCCAACAAATCGAAGCTCCAGGAGTGACGATCAATATAAGATGGAGTCCCACCACTCATCCACCTTTGTTGAACATCGTTGATCTTCTCCCATATCTGCTTTGCCCAATGAATAATATCTCCTCTCAGTTTAATGCTCCTAAATTCCGGCAGATCTCGGATCTTATCTCTCACCTCCTTTGGTAAACAAACTGAATCTACATCTCTTACGAATCTAATGCTATGATGGTGATGGATAATCAGACACTGCAGCTGTTGGAGGTCGGAGATGGAACTAGGTAGCTTCCCATGATGAGTCAGGGCAAGATATTTTAACCGTATAAGTTTGAGTACCTTTAAAGGGAACTCATAGAAACGGATTGCAGCAGCATCCAACACCTTCAGCAATACCAAATCCAAACATATTGGTACTTGATATTCGTGATATGGACCAGTACACAGGAGAGAACGTGCTGTTAATGTAGCTGCTGCCATCGACTCATACACCTCTTTAATGCCAAATAAAATGTTGTTTTGGACGGACAACCGGCGCTGGCTTTTAATATCATCTTTGGAAGCATGGCTTAATCTCTTTAACACATGGAAAAGATTGATCTTCCTTGCTTCTTTAGTGCACAAGTGCCAAAAAGCAGAATGGAGCTTGGAAGATTTGATTCTTTCTGTGGAGCTGTGCTTGCAGATGATAACCACACTATGGGAGACGAGCTTCTTCAAACATTCCATCGTAAAATCTTCTAAATATGTATAAGGAACCACATGTTCGGGTTCATAGATTCCACGTTCATAAAACTCCTCAGCGATCCACAAGTGAAGGAGCTTTATGAAGGTAATCTCACATCTTGGTAGGAAAACTGCCATATACAGAAAGCATGCTTTCAAATATTGGGGTAAGTACTCATAGCTTGGATACAGTACCTCGTAGATTTCATCATATGCATCTGTAAAAGTAGAATTTTTCTCGTCTGCTACAGCCTTCCAGAACTCTTCAGTCTGCTGCTCATGCTCACACAGGATGCGGGCAATCGCGAGGATCAAAAGAGGAAGACCTTCACATTTCTCCGCAATCTTCCTCCCAACTTTCTCCAGTTGAGAGGGACAATACCTTTCAGCAAACACCTTCTGCTGAAGTAGATTCCAACTTTCTTCATTGTTCATAAAACGTATCTGCCGAATTCCATTGCTATCGCATTCCGCTACTTCTTCTACCCTTGTTGTGAGTAAGACTCGCCTTCTATCTCCGTCGTCTGGAAGCCAATTTCTCAAGAAACGGGTCACCTCAGTGCTCCAAACATCGTCCAAGACGATTAAGTATCTTCTTTTATCCAATTTTTTACTCAAAAGCACTGACAAATCATGTGTGTTTTTCCCCTTGAATAGATTTCTAGGCTTGCCCTCGATCTGAGCAACAATATCCACGACGATATCTTTCGTTTGACGCTTTGAACCTACGCTCACCCAAGCTACAAAATCGAAATGCTGAACGATGAGTGGATGTCGAGCAATATCTCTAGCAATTTGGGTCTTGCCGATGCCTGCCATTCCCACGAGTGACACAATTTTGGGTCCAGAATGCCGACGTAGCAGCTCATTACTGATTTTCTCAATTTGGTCCGATAACCCGACCGTCGTTGACTCGTTTCCTCCAAAACCTTGTGTCGGCGAAACATCACCATCCTTCTCTTCTTCAGGTAATGGATTATTAAGCCCTCTGTTATAATCCTCTTCGAACTTCTTCACCCTCTCAAAAAACAAATCAATCTCTTGGTTTAAGTCGCCCCAGTCTACGCGGGGTATCTGCAGATCGGCGTGGATGTCGGAAGGTGGAAGAGAGCGATGAAACATATAATATTGAATCATATCTTCTAGTTTGTAAGCTGCCTCTCTTATTTCTGCTTCCAATGCATAAATCACGCTCATATCAATTCTTACATTGCGTTTATCATCCAACCTTCGGAGTGTAGAGCACAATGACAGCAACGCCTGATGGGAAGATAACGGGACTTGTATGTTATTGTTGGGATTTGAAATGGTGTGCTTGAGAGAAACCACAGCAGCAAAAGCCATGCCTCCCTCTTCTTCTCAATTTTTAGATTCAACGAAATAAGTCCTGGCCATCAGCATTTGCCCATCAAAAGTATATATTTCTGTATTCATTTCTAGTTCTCACATAATATTAAAAAATTGAACATCTATCTAAATGTCAAACTAAAATATTCTTAAAAAATCTCGTTACAGCTCGAGCTCGATCCCATCTGACGGCGTGTCATGTGTGGTCCTACATTTACGTGCATGCATTTAAGTTTACAAGTCATCTTCCTACAATAGGCGAAATAAAATAGGTTATATTCTGAATGAAATCATATACGTGTTAGGATTGTAGCAATGAGATTTGCTACTTCCTCGCCGCAATCCTCCTGCACATAATGCCCAGCCTGTACAAGTCAACTTTAAATTTTCAGTGCAAATTAATGGAGAGAAAATGCAATGTTAAGAGTTGTTAACTGAAAATACAGAGTAGTAGGTAACAATGGGGAGTTTGATGAGTTGAAGCTTGGATTCTCTGCAAAAATCTTCCACAACATCCACCGGTCGCTTTCACCCCAGCAAATGCTCGTTCAGACTCTCCATGCCTCATCGCTTATGGGTTCTTCTCATATCTTCTACATACCCCTGCAGAATAACCAAGTTAAGTAAGTTTTCCTCTTTCTTCATGGTTCTATGAGAGAGAGAAGATCATCGCTTGCTGCTATTGTTGAAACGGAATATGCCTATACTGTGTATGAGCACTCTGATTTTGAATACATACACAAACCATGCAAAACATGTACCTTGAGCTCTTTTTCATGGACCTGCTGATGGCATTGAGAGCAAATCCAGAAGAGCCTGATGTGAGGTGGAGGGTTTTCAATATTAAATAATAAACCATGATGTAAAGGGAAGGGAAGGATATATATAAACAGTGGTTTTTGAACTTCCCACCTGAGAAAATATTTCTACCTACAAGAAGAAGTTGCTGAATATGGCAAAGCCATGTTGATGGGAGTTTGGCGTGTGCCACTGTCAGCTACACACCACATCAAATCAAACCAAAAGGCATCCATACATATATGGCTAATAAATTGGAAGTTGTATCATGTAACAAGAGTATTACTGTTGGATTTCATTTGCTTGTCTACTATCTAATGGACAGCAAAAGTCCTTCCAATTTCATGATCTTGAAGTATGAAGAACACATCCTACGCCGGTAATTATTTTCAAATCCTCCCTTGTCATTTCTCAACATAGCATATCAGGCAGTCTTTAAAGGCAAAAACTATGAACCCGAAAATGGAGAAAGTGCAAGTGAAATTAAAATAAAGGTTGATTGAACCGGAAATCTCAAGCATGAAATTCCACTTTCTTCAGATTCAGCTAGATTATGCATTAAGAAAAAATATAATATCAAGAATAGAAGCATGAAATGGAAAACAGAAAGAAAAGGAGAGAGATCAAGTTCATCTTACTGGAGGATTTAGTAGAATGAGAATGTTTATCTTTTCCTGATGATCTTTAGCATATTTGACCACAACAGGAGAAAAGTATCCCTAACAAGAAGAAAGATGATACAAGAGGTTTCATCAAATTCAAATGCCAGAAGGGAGGTTTCATCAAATTCAAATGCCAGAAGGGCAAAACATGCTCAGGCTCAAGTATGAGAATAAGTTTCCTGGACAACAAGAGTAAACAGCTTTTGAGACACCAAGGAATATACAAATTCTAAAAGGCAGACTTTATCATGGAATAGTACACAGCTTTCATTGATCCACAGCCTTCAACACGATTAAACACATAAATTCTATTTACCATCATCAAAGTTGAGACCCAGAAAAGATAATGCTTTGTGACAATCGAGATAGATAGAATGGTATCAGTCGGCCCCATCCACACCAATATCATCATCATCCTCTTCAATCTTCTGTCCAAAGCCTCTTGGTCCAGCTCTGGCTCTCGCTCTAACTTCTTGCCAGCTTCTTCTTTCTTGAACTTCTCTCGCTCCCTCTTCTGCAAGAAGTCCGTCAAAGCTATGTATATAACCTGAGATAATCGCAAAACATTCAGCACCCCACTTCCAAAATTACAGCTTTTCAATCATCAACACCTCCTAATCTTAAAAATGCAGCAATAACTTTTACCCCTATGGAGGGAATGGATAAACCGACTAAAGCAATGAGAAGATGTGTATGCGCAAATCAACATAACATAGACTCACTATATGTGATTCAAAATAATACCAGTCAACAAAGTAGTACAATTCATCTTAAAAGTTGATATGAGAGGTTTCATCACATTCACATGCCAAAAGGGCAAACCATGCTCAGGCTCAAGTCTGAGATTAAGTTTACCTGGACAACAAGAGTAACTTTATCATTTGAGATTCAGAAAGACATTAACATCTTTTTAAAGGGGGGGAGGGGGAACCTTCAAAGCTCGTGCCTTTTAAAGTATAGTCAAAGCCGCATTTGGGTTGGGGATTATCTGATAATCCAAATCCTGCAAGATGAAAAGAACTTGAGAGTGTAAGATTGTATCAAACAAGTGGCAAAGCATGATAATGCAGGAAGGATGAACTTTCCAAACAAGAATCAAGGCAGGGGAAATTTTTGATTGCT
>JAPKLW010002636.1:0-22019 GCA_026898455.1 Plectranthus barbatus
TCGATAGAAATCGACGTCTCTCTTCCGTAAAGCATCGCATCCTTGAGATGCTCATAGGATTTGGGTAAAGAATTCAACATCAAGATTGCCTTATCTTCATCTTCAATCTTGAATCCTATATTTTCAAGGTCGTCAATAGCTTTGTTGAATTCCTCTAACTGATCATCAATGGGCCTTTCATCAAGCAGTTTGTAGGCATATAGCCTCTGCTTCATATACAATCTATTCGCCAACGATTTAGTCAGGTATAAATCTTCTAGTTTTTTCCATATACCTGCAGTCGTAGTCTCTCGAGAAACCTCTCGTAGGATCTTATTACTCAAGCACAAAATCAGAGTGTTGTGAGCCTTTTCCATAATCGTTGACCACTCTTCAGCCGCCATTGACACAGGCTTTCCTTCCTCCCCTTTCAATGCTGCTGATAATCCCTGCTGTACCAAGAGGGCTTGCATCTTAATGCGCCAAAGGCCAAAATCATTTTTCCCGTTAAATTTTTTAGCCTCAAACTTCGTCGATGCCATCATTCTGTCGTTCTTGTCAAGAAACCCATAATCTATTCCCACAGACGGCGCCAATTCTAGAACAATAAACGATATCAAATAAACAGAGCAATGAAAGAGAGGAACACAATTTTATATATGGAGTGAATTTCTCATAAACTGTTACACGCACGAATATAACTTCTATACAAACTTATATGTATGGGAACGCTTGCATCAGACTCCACAGATAAGTTACGACGGTCCAATAAATTAACTGTATAGGTAACTATTTACGGAACGATGCGTCCATCTGAAAAAACTAATTTTATGCCAACTTCAACAGTATTACCATCATATCGCTTTAGGAAGCTAGTGTAGAGGATTCTTCTTCCCCTCTCCAACCAACCCCCGACATGAAAGGGAAAGGCGCGACTGCCACCCTTTCTCGTATCAGTCGGAAGATGCCTAAAAGCAGTGGATGTCCTTGACGAGGTGGGTTTCTGAGCAACATGCTTCGAGGATGTCCCCAAGAATGATTTCAGGTTGCGATCCTGAGTCTTTTGGCGTAGAGCCAATTTCATATTGCACGTGGGCAGGTTTAGTAGGATCAGATAGATCTAGACCATAATATCTGGTACGGAGTGGAAGCACTGTCTCGAGATTAATTCGAGCGACTTAGGCTCATACTGCCAGGATTTTTGATCCTGAATGTGCTAGTATTTTCTCTTTTTTTTTAATGCTCCAAGCATATATTTTTTTTTCTTTTTTGGCATTGCTCATTCTTTTGTTGAGCCCCTAAGCACCTAGGTGTGATATTCTTTGGGTTCTTTATGATTCACTCGAGCAATCATTTAAAAAACAGAGAGCAAAGATATATTAGTATTCGTTAGAATGTATAGAAAACTTTATTTGAATATATGGTTCTATTCAATAGCTTGCATGCTCAATTTTTATTCAAGCAGGATTATAGAATGAGGCAGATGATGAAAATTTTTATTCGAGCAGGATATAGGCCTTCGGCCTAGCCTATTTAAATAACTCATTTAATTAAGCAAGCTCGGGCCTAGGATCGAAAATAGGTCTACTTATAAGCCTAACATAATGACCCATTTTAAAAATCATATTATATAATCGGTTAAATATATTTGTTATCTAATGAAAATATATTTCTGATATATAACTAAATAATATATTGAATAAATTATTTTTACTAAACAATATATTTATATAAATTATTAAATGTATTTGCTATTGAAATTACATAATATATTTATGAGATGAGATGAGGTGGGAAAAAATTTTCCTTTAAAAAAAATAATGAATCATTTACATTGTATCTAAATAAATCAATGGCTAATATGCAATCTAGCAACAACTAAAACACAATCAAGCAATGACCAAAACACAATCAAGAAACATGGTAAACATAATCAAATTTCTCACTTTCTCACGTGATTTTTTCTCACTGTATCCTTTTATATATATTTATAATTTAAAATATAAATCTACACTATAAATTTAATGTAAGTTCAAATAGGCATTATATATAAGTTAACAATCAGTCTTACTTTATTACAAAGGTAGACTTATGCATATAAAAAGATCTACTATATATAATATGTCGGGTCATATCTCTTCAAATTATAGCAAGCTCAGGCCTACGGAACTACAATTGACACATGGACAAGCGTCTTTCAGTTATCAGGAGAATAACTGAAGGCTAGACAATTTTTGGGCTTGTCCATCGGGCCAACAAATTTATAATTTTTTTATTTTTTATGTTTCATAAATTTTTTATGTCAATAAATATTTTTCTCTTTTAAATGATCAAAACGATGTGAATCTTTATCCCCTTTTATAAAAGATTCAAGATCATTTTTTATTTCTTATCAATATTTTAACTTAATTATTAATGACTATATATAATTTAATTATTCATAAAAAATTTATTTAACCTAAACACAACTATATAACTTGAAAGATAATTAAAATTATGATCGTAAATATTGGAAGTAAATTTTAGTTACAGTTATGATAAAAGATATTAATAAAAAATTTAATCGCCTAATCCATCGGCCGTTGGGCTTTGTGCTATTCAGTCATGAGTTTTTCACAAACTAAAATATTTTGATCATATTCTGCATTTTGACTGGAATTAATCGAGTCAACCCGGCTCCAGACTAAATTTATATTCGAGTTAAATAGTTTTATTAAATAAGCTGGGTAAATCAGATTTAATAACCCTATGGAATAGTCTGATCCATTCTCAGTCGTGATAATCAAGGATAGGCCTCAATGACTGATTCTAAAGCTTTGATATTTTTGACAGCAAATCTCCGAAAGCCAGCCTCGTGGAGAATATGGTCCCATTCCTTATAAGTCCTCTCCTTTCCTTCAAACGTCACCGCCATCATCGTCACGTCCAGCCCTAGACGGGCGCCCGCGAACTCGTCTCCTTGCCCATCTTCATCGATTACGGCATCCACTATCACCACTTTCCCCGTCTCTACCGGAACGGCTTCTCTGCATTTCTTGAGTATCTCTATGCACTCTTTGTCACTCCAGTTGTGCAACACAAACTATGTAATGTAACACTTTTAAAATTAGCCAAACCAAGACTTAATTAGTAAATGAAATTTTATTAATCACCTACCATGAGCATAGCAATGTCGGCTTTTGGTACGCTCTCGAACATGCTCCCAGCCACGAACTCCACCCCATCAAGAGGTGAAGCCTTAGCCACAACCTCAGAGAGATCGAAACAGAGCCCTCGAACCCATGGATATGCCTTCACCAACATGCCCACCGCCATTCCATACGAGCCACCTACATCCACCAGCGATCCCACTCCTCTAAACCCTTCATCACCGTAATTTTCTATGATTGCTGACGTCGTCGTTCTTGCATGGCTCGCCATAGCTTCCCTGAAAACCTTCATCGCAAGTATTGGGTCATCGTACAAAGAATCCGACCCCCGGCCGGATTCTTCGAACCCGGCCCGTTTCCAGGACCTCAAACCTTCGGCCGTTATACACGCCGACGGGCCCTGCGCGGCACCCTGCAGCAGCACGAAAGGACCCAGATTATCCTTCGTGAGGCCGCGGGAAACCGGGGTTTGAGCGTAGTAAACTGATGTCTCGGACTCGCCGGGCGGTGGGGGGGCTTTCTTGAAGACGCCGTGATAGACCATGAATCTCATGATGCGGTGGAGGCGTTCGACGGGGCAGCCGACTGCGGCGGAGAGGTCAAAGAGGGAAAGCGGAGATCCGTGTTTTTGTAGGATGTCGGGTATTTCGAGCTCTATGACGGTCTTGATCACGCTGGTTTTGATGAAACCGAAGCCGTGATTCCACGCTTCTGCAAGAGCTACCGTTTCTGCGTTCGGCGCCATTTAATTTCTTATTAATTTTTTTTTAAAAAAATAAACCTCTATTTTTAACCCCAAACATTTGGGGCTCCAACAGATTAATATATAGTATAATGGGGAAGAGGATCATTTTAGCCTTGGATTGTGTCGCGTACATATTAGATCTCTTATAATTATTTAAATCAAATAAACCCTTTGAGTAATCTATTAAAATAATTTCATTTAAGCACCTCTCAACTTTTAAATTTATTATTATTATATCCTTAGAAAATATGTACTTCCATTGTTTTCTAAATACTCTAAAAACAAATTATTAAAAAACAAGAAAAATAAAATCTAATTAAAAAGTAAACAAAAACAAAAAAAGTATAAATATGAAAGCTGAAAAATCTAAAATATTTCCAAAATAAAAACTTAAATATAAATAAAAAAATTTGAAATTCACGGAAAAAAAAAAGTTGGTTCTTTAAAATCAACCACAAGATAAACAAATCATAAAATTAAAAAGAAATTTTAGAAAACTTTATTTTTGCTTTTCTCAAAGCAATAAACGCTATTTGCATTCATTTCAGTTTTTTGTTCAAAATTTAATTCTTTATTTCAAATTTATTTCACAAATATAAGTTTATTTTAAAAACCTATTTCTTAGGCATTGTTTATGATACAGGGATATGTAAACTTAAATAAAAAACTAAGATTTCACAAAATAATGAATTATAGTTTCTTTAAAATTTAGAGCAAATAAATAAATAAATATAACATAAAATGAAAAAGTGTTTAAATTAATTAATTTCAATAATTAACGGATTAGTTTCATCCAAATAGTCAAATAATGTGTAATATGCTCCTCACACAATAGTTAAAAGGACTAGAGTTACCCTATTCCTTAGTATAATGTGCAACTACCACAACAAATTGGATTAGGTCGTGGCAGTGACAAAATGTTATGTCGTGTTTACTTTAACCTAGTAGAAGCATATGAATAATATCGAATTTGATTTATTTTTTCTGAATAATTTGAAAACTAATATACAAAAGTCGATTTTGTTTAATTAGGGGGTTAGGAGATAATTATTTTATGCTATATCATTAGGACTGTATACTTTGAATAATAATATAGATATGTAAAAGCATGCATTGAAGGGATTTTTATTGACAAACTCAATTACATATTTTTAATAAATAATTTTAACAAGTCATTATTAAAATTAAGTTGCTGAGAATGATGAAGAAATAGTTGGATAATTAAGTTATGTTTGATAAAATCTTTGAGTTCCCCGCGCAACATATTTAATGTACGTTTCAAGATAAAGAATCAAATCTCTAATTTTAATGGTTTATTAAAATCGAAACAAATGCAAAAATCAGTGTCTTTTGAATTTTCTTTTGTGGCTGCCCCTCTCTCTGTTCTCTTAGTTCCTCAATTGTAACTTATGATATGTTGTGAGAAGTAAATAGTATTTATATTAGGAATCAAATCATAATGGGCTCAGAGCATCACATGACCAGACCATGGACTCTAATGCAAATAATGAAGAGGGCTTTTAAATTAATTAATTTTCATATCAATCCAGAACATAATTAATCAATTTGTACTAATTCACGCCACAAGATAATTAATATTGACCTACCCTTTATTACCACGTTATGTTGAACGGGATGCAATGTCTTGGTATATCCCTGTATTTAAGGTTACCGACATTCATCAATTAATTTGAGCTTCTGACAAACTCCAAAATTAATTAGCATCTTTTATTCCTTAGTTCTACCACTCAACCATTTTTTTGCTTGAACAAAATCAATCTACAAGACTTTAGGATAATGAACCTTTATGCTTCCCAGGGATGTCACCATCCCATATTACATATTTCCAGTCCGAGATAGTCATACATAAATTGCTATACCCAAGATACAAATATATATACAAGTACATGTCTTCATCATAACAACTCAAAGTGATACATACACAAATATGTATATACATCTAGAGATTCATTAGAATAAAAATCCAACTAGCCACAAGATCAAGGTTCTTCTGAAGTCAAAGGAGGAATCGATCTCACTGAGGTCCTATCAATACGTACCGAACGTACCAACATGTCTAGTAGCCAACATAAGCTACTTATTACTGATTATGCCACACTTTTTATATCAAAAGTTTATCCTAGAATTGTCTCAGCTGAGATAACTGTTTATATCTCGCTCATACGATCTTCCATGATTTATTACACACCATATGATTTTCCTATCGACGAGATAAGATTATATAATTGTTCGTATTGTACGTTTGTTAATTCAAATATGAGATTAATATTACAACATAATAGTAATAATTACATAATATTAAACAAAATTATTTTCCAATATACAAACTATAATGTTTTTTAATATGCAATTCTAATATTAATACATATGACTTACTATGCACTATATATTGAATTATTGAAACTGTTAAATCTTATCTTCGAAATATTTAATCATTATAAATTGAAGTTATGATCTAGTATAAAATGACCGGTAAATGCTAGCTCTACGTATATTGATATGTGCTCAACTAACCTATGGGGTAGGAGCACACAAATCATTCATGTTGAATATTAATGTTTTAGTTGAGTGTTGGGATTAGTTATTATTATTATTATTATTATTATTATTCTTTGACTAGTCAGTTCACTATTAATTAATTAAAATTTTGTATTAATTAATAAGCTTTTGTTTGGTATAATTAATTAACTAGTTTTAATTGTGGTCCCAAAATCAAAATTAGTCTAATATATGCAGCGAAAGATTAAGAACGAGTTCTTGCATATTCGAACCGGTGGTACTCAACCAATTTGGTTCTTTGAAAAGCTTATTCATTTGCGAGTTTGATTAGAGTTAAGTTCGGATATACTCCAACACGAAATAGTGTTGAATTTTAAATTCTTGCAGAAATAAATAAATTTTAGGATTACAATTTGTCCTCATTATCTATCCCAAGCTTATGATGCTCGTGTCCACCAGTCCACTTTAGGACTTTAAGGAGACCTTCGATGTATTCTTTATCCTTCTTACTCTCCCGGCTTACTCCTATCGTCTTTTGATGATTGATCCTTGTACCTTCTTGTAGCTCATATTCGAGCGGGTAATGGCAACAACTAAAGCTAAGATCACTGTGTGCACGGTCAGGATGTGAACAACCCCAGTAAGCTGAGTAGGTCGAGGAGCCCCGATCTGCTGAGAATGCTGAGGAGCCCCGGGCAGGTGCGCAGGTTGAAGAGCTCCTTCAGGTGGATTCAGTACTTGATTTGGACATTACGAGGTCCTTTCTTTGTTGCAGCTCATGTCCGATGATGGCTTAATTTTTGTTAGTTTACCTACTTACGTATGAGCTTCCTGCGGTCAGAATATAAATCATCGGATGACAAAAAGAACAGATAATAGAAAATCTTATCTGGAACAAAATTAATTTGACTCATACAAATACGTGCAATCATATATTTTCTGCAACCATAACCTAATTGTCTTCGCTCATGTCATCTCTTCTAGAGGTTTCTTCGAGGAGAGATTGATGGGATCTTCTGTAAGGTTTATCCTCCTCCCATTTGATGAATGTCAAGGCCTTGTTGATCGCATCATCCAAGTTGTTGCATGGGTAAATTGATAACTCCATGTAGAGGTGCGAGTTGACATCTAGCCCCTTCTTAAAGGCTTGCAGGGCTGTATCCGCGGGACAGTTAGGTACTGCAATGAGTTCTTTGTTGAATATTGAGAGGTGCGAGTGTAGGTTCTCACGTGGTCCTTACTCCATAGAATAGAGGTCGTCTGGGTGCTTGTTGAGTTGTTTGTTGCTCGAGTACTGCCTCCAAAATAGTTGGTGCAAATCAACAAAAGTTCTTATCCTCCCACTTGGAAGGTTTACGAACCATTGAAGAGCTGGTTCGGTGAGACTTGAGCCAAAGTTCCTGCACATGCAATCCTCACGAAGCGTGGTTGGTATGGAGGTCGCGAACATCTTTTGCTTATAGAGTGTTATGTGACTATCCAGATTGGTGGTCCCATCGTACATGATAATGCTTAGTTGTGTGAACTGCTCTGGCATTTTTGTCTCCGCAATCTTCAGGGGGAAAGGTGACTCGAAAAACTATCTCTAGGTATGATCCTCTCTAGAGCAAGCATGCCGGGGACTCGAGCCAACAGCAAGTCGTAGTACTTCATCTTCTACTCAAGCTTGTTCTCCAGGGCATGGAGAGCGTTGGTAATCATCTCTGTCACTGCACCGATGTTAGGATCAGCCTCGGTCCTAGGTCTTTTCCCTCGAACGTGCAGGTCGAGGGCACCTCCTGTGTGTGCACATGGTGTCTCCTCTATGCCTTGTTCGATGTCCTCAGTGAAGTCTCTTAGGTGGATTGGTAGTCTCTGCTCCGAGCTGCTAGGCGCAAAGACCTCTGGTCGAGGAGGTGGAAGTGGTAGCCACTCTTGCAGGCGTTGGTTCTCTTCGTGGAGGCTCCAATTAGTTTTCAGCAAGGTCTCCAATTGCTTGTTCGCTGCGGCTATCTCCTCTTGACTGGCCTTCAGCTTCTCCATCATTTGTATGATGGCCAGGTCCGCTAAAGACAAAGGGCATGGTGGTGGGAAGGTTGGGACCTGGTACTTGCTATGTTGAAGTATGTCTTGTGGTTGTGGAGCCTTGTTTTTCTCGTTTGGAGATATATTTCCAGCCATTTCCCTGCAACATAAGGGTTATAGTTCCAAGGGCTCCACGGTGGGCGCCAAATGTTGTGGTTCAATTTTGTACGGATATGGGGCCCAAGGAACCAAGGAGAAATGATAGGAAATGACACGAAAATAACAAGTATAAAAATATAGATAAATTGTTGAAATAAAATAAAGAAGGTAATTGACCGTTTCTTAATCAAGAAAAGTAGGTGCACAAAACACTATAGCGGTCGAGCAGGAGCTGGAGCAGGTCATGCAGCTGCCACAACAGGGTTTCAGTTTAGCAAATAAGCATGTATTTGTACAAAAAGTGAATAGAATCGAAAAATGATGAGGTTCCCCCTTATTTATGGACCATAGGGGGCCCAAATACAAGTCCTCTAATGTTCTAAACCATAACAACCACATTCCCCATGATTTTAGGGGCGGTTGGAGCTGCTTTCGCAAAGATAGGGGCTGGTGCAACTATTCACACCTTTCTAGGAACTACCAGAGCTTATCCGCAAGCTACTTTCTTGGAGACCCTGGACGAGCACCTCCTTGGGTGACTTACTTGAGGTAGGTGACGTGCTTAGGGAGGTGTTGAGGTGCGTAACTCCCTTTTGCGACCTGCTGGCTTCAGTTGCGTCCTGCTCCAACCTGCGGTGGGCTGCACCTGCTCTGCCTATTGTACCTGCCAGATGTACCTGCAAGCTGCACCTGTGCAACTCTGAGGTGATGCATCTGCGCAGCTCTGAGGTGCTGCATCTGCGCAACTTCTTTAGAGCTGCACTATACTTCTGAGTTGCGTGTCCTGAGTTGGTCTAGGAGTTTGGGCTGGAATCGTGGACCTTCTTAATGGGCCTGGGCAGGTCCGTTTAGGCCTTGGCCCCAACATTGTGCACTAAAGTAGCATCCTAAAAAAAACATGACATGTTATTTCCACACGCCAGATTGTCTTGTTAAGTACCCTATAAGCTTGGTGAGAAAAACGTCCATATCCCAGGAACACACCTTCATCAGCTTTATGCAAAAAACTATTTAACGTCTGAATCTCGTTTGTGTGAATGTAACATGGAGAATCAAATGCACGAAGATGAGCTAAGGAGGGCTTACGACCATAGTAGACCTCGTAGGTAGTCTTGTTCAGCCGGGCATTGAGACCACTCCTATTCTAAATGTAGCACGCAGTGATGACTGCTCCCCAATATCTCTAATTTAGATTGGCTTCACCGAGCATCATCCTCATTGCTTATTTAAGTGCTCTATTCCTACATTCTGCTAGCTCGTTATACTATAGAGTTTGTTGGGAAATTATTTCTAAAATCTCCCTTATGGTTTATTTGTAAAAAGGTTTTGTTGGATCAAACCTTAGCACTTGGTCGATCATTTGTTGAATTCTAGATAGTCTAGCATATCTTGTAAAGTCCTGTATAGGTTATAAATTGAGTTGTAATAGATTAGTCTGCTAGAGGATTTTCTAGCAGATATTAATGGACAACGTTTGCTAGAAGACATACGCTAGCAGAATGCTAAGGCTTTAGCGTCTGCTAACATTCAGCAAACTCAGAAAGATGCTAGCAGAACAGACGTCAAGGGATCGATTGTCAACAGGAGCGTTCAGCACACCAAGACACGATAGCAGATCACTAAGGAACATTAGCAGAGCAAGAGTGTCAAAGGCTGAAGCTACACTGTCGTTCTGACAAAAGCGCACACAAAGGACGAGACTTTCCCAAAGTAGTTCGGAAAGTACAGAACAACATCAAAAGCATCTGATAAAGTCAAACCACTTCCGGACTAGGGAGCCGTTGTGTCTAACAGACATGGAGATTCAAGATTTGAATCTCCACCTATAAAAGGCAGGTCCAAAAGTGAGAATTGACTACTACTACTACTGCTTCAATCAACCGACATTCGAAAACAGTCAAGTGTGAGATTCCTTGAAAAAGCGAACAAGCAAAAATTAGTCAGTTGAGAGCTCGTGATAAAAGAAGTATTCAAAGCTCTCAACAACCGAGTAGTGTCTTTCATTGAATATCTGACACTTCTCTTTAAGAGATTCCTTAACTTCGGTTGAGAATCTTCAATCATTGGGATAACTTCCATCCTAGGAAGGTCCAACAGTCATTTCTGAAAGGATTGACTCCGACGGGCTTTTAGCCGCATTCCTGAACAGTTTCGAGGGAAACTATAAAAACCTCACTGACAGCGAATGACAAGTTACACGAAGGTTCTGCCTTTGACTTGGCCGTAGCTGTGTTTGGAAAAGTACGAATCAACAAAGGATAGCTTTGTTGTGGCCGGTCTAAAAGTTCGCCGCCTACTACAAGTGTTTGGCAAATCCTTGTATTTTCGTATACTTTTCTAGTGGAACTCTTAGCGTTTCGGCTAAGGAGTGGACGTAGATCTATTTGATCGAACTACTATAAAATTCTGTGTTCGTTTACTGTTTCATTACTAACTGTTCAAAATTGATTTTAAACCTAGCAACAGAGTTGCTAGCGTATATCTGAAAAGAATCATATAATATATCTTGAGCTTAAAATATCGCTTAAACAAAGATAAGTGTAAGAGACGTTTATATCATTCCGCTGCATTTCGTGTTTATACTTAAACACGACGACTCTGATATTTGAGGATCAACAAGTGGTATCAGAGCAGGAGGTTAAAAAACCGACTGCTTCTGAGTCGCTTTGAGACCTGATCTATCTTTTCCTTGCACCTTTATTCTTGTTTCATCCATCTAGCTCAGGAAACTACTCTAGGAACAAAAATAATGTTGAACCATTCGCTTGGAAAGTACGACAGAGAGAACTTTACTTCATGGAAGAAGCTTGCTCTCATACAGCTTCAGAGTATACATCCTGAGATGGCAGATGTATTGGTAAGAGGTCCTATTAAAATCATGAAAGCTAACACTTTTATAGGACATGATCTTGCTGAAGATGTTGCTGAAGGAGAACAAAGGGTTCCAAGACCCCCAAGACCTGATATGGTCCCAAAACCTTTTGAGGAGTACACAAGTGAGGATAAGAAGAGAGCTCAACTAGAGCATGTGGCAAAGAAACTGATCCTTGATTCCCTACCAAAGCTGATGAAAGACAAAGCACTTGAATTTGACACTGCTAAGGAAATGTGGGAATACGTGTGCAAGTCCTCTCAGGAGACAGACCAAATGAAACGCAACAAACTACTGGTAGCTGTAGATAAATATGAATCTTTTTCCATGTTTGCAGGAGAATCCATACAAGCTATGTAGGAGCGCTTCAACACGATTATTGGAGAACTCAGCAATCTTGGAAAGAAGTATGATAACGGAGAAATGAACCACAAGATCATCTCCAAGCTGTATCCTAGAGATGACTGGTTTGTCAAAATGACTAGTCTGAGTGAAAAAGACCTCAACAACATGACTACATCTGAGGTATTCGCTCAACTCAAAAATCATGAATTTAAAATACAACAGTAAAAAAGAAAAAAATGAAGCAGCTATAGCACAAGCGTCATCTACATCCGCTGCTGGCTCTGAGGATATAGCATATTTTGCTAAGAAAGATTTCAACAAGTTTAAGTTGAAAAAGCCCTACCATAATCAAGAAAGGTCCACTCCAGCAACACCAACAAAGGAGGTTCTTACGACCTCAAGTCCCCAGCCTGTCGATCTAAAGATCAGCGAGCTGGAAGAGCAAATGAAAAGGCTCCAGAAGTTGCTGATGGAGGCTAAGACCGAGAAGGAAACCAAGGAGACTCAGCCGTCATCCTCATTTGCCCGCTCAGCAGAGCAAAAGATTAGAACTTGCTTTGAGTGTGGCTCTCCTGACCACTTAAAGCATGATTGTCTGAAAGTAAGCAAAGAAGAGAGAGAGCGTTTAAAGCAAAGGTTTGAAAGACGTGCTGTTAAAGCAGTCAAAAGGGCGCTCTTGACAAGAACAGAAGCTCAGGATATCCCTGAAAATGATGAGGAATACTATCTCTCTTCTGAGGAAGACGATGAGGAGGCTATGCTAGTTCTGATGGCAAACTTCGTGGATGACCAGTTTGCTGATGCAGACGCGGACCAGAATGCTGAAACGGCTCTAACAGTCGATGACAACGAGGTACTTTCAGTAAGCATTCCTAGTTTTGCAACTATAGATGAGTCAGAGGAATTCTCCTTAGATTCTGAGGAATACTATCTCACGAAACTAAGTGTAGAATTCTCAAAAATGTATGAGATTAAAAATGAAATCATTGGGGAGAACACCTCGCTAAAACTTAAAATTACAAATTTGATCGAGGAAGTCGAAAGACTAAGGTCTGAAAGTGAGGATTTTTCAAAGCTTAAGACAAACTTCTCCGAGTTATTGACAAACTTTCATAATCTTGAAAAGGAGAACCTTGCTTTGAAAAACAAACCCCAAGAAAGATGCATTTGCAATTATACATCCAGCAGGGCAGTACTCAATGCCATTGTAAGCCAACAGAGAAATCACAATGATCGCTCTGGTTTAGGCCTTGGATATTCGGATAGAGCAACTACTTCTAAGGAGAAACAAATTTTATTTGTTTCTGCAAGAATGATAAATGTTGAAAAAGAGAAAGGAATTGTCATTGCTGAATCATCTAATGATAGGCAAATTGCTGAGCAAAAGAATGAACGTTTGCAGAATACGCATGTAGGATCTCAGCAGAGGTCTTCCGCATAGACTACTAAGTATTCGTCTGCTAGATCTCAGTAGAGGCTTAAGCCAGAATCTGCTAAGCATACAACTCATGGACCTCAGCAGAGGAACCCAAGAATGAATGCTGTGCATGAATCTGCTAAGCCTCAGCAGAGGAACAATAGAATGAATGCTAAGTATGTGTCAGCTGGACCTCAGCAAAATCCAAGAGCATATACTAGATCGTATTCAACAAAACCAAGGTATGCTGAGCGTTATGTTCCAAACGCAAGAACAACTAAACCTACCTTTCACCACAGAACGTAATATCGCTATAATACTGAAAAGCCGATATATCAGGAGAACACGCTACATAGGAGGAGCACCTATGTAAGACCTGAGCCCAATTCATTTGTATTTTCGAGGGCAAGGAAGGTCAAACACACTACCACACCAAGATATAAACATGCCAAACATGTTAAGCCAAAGGTTGAAGCAATGGTAAATAGTGAAATCAAGAAGAAAATCTTGAAAGTCACTAAAATGTGGGTTCCGAAAGGAACTATGATCATCGCTAATCCTGCAGGACCCGACACTAAACGGGTACCTAAATCAACCTAATTATTTGTGTTGCAGGAACAGGGTCCAAAAGCTCATACTACTTCAAGTATATCAAACGAGTGGATCTTTGATAGCGGATGCTCAGCGCACATGACAGGAAATGAGGAGCTGTTCTCAGACTTGCAGAAATTTCTTTATGGATCAAAAAGTCAAGTTTGGAGATAACAGTGAAGGCAAAGTTGTAGGAAGGGGATGCATAGAGAGCAATGGATTGAGAATAGTTAATGTAGCTCTCGTCTTCAACCTCAAACACAATCTGCTAAGTATTAGCCAACTTTGTGAGAATGGATATACTGTCTCATTTGTTAATACAGGTTGTAGAATTGCTGACAATGTTACAGGGGAAGTGAAACTTTGAGGCATCCGAAAGGGTGGCCTATATGTTGTTGACTGGGAAAGTGGTCAGCAACACTCTTTCTTCCTAACCCTGAACAAAGAGGAAACAACATGGCTCTGGCACAAGAGGTTAAATCATCTAAACTTCAAAACTATTAACCATCTGGCCAAGAATGAACTTGTTGTAGGTCTGCCAGCTGAGACATTCAGAAAATAAGGCGTGTGTAAGGCATGTCAACAAGGAAAGCAGACCAAAACCTCATTTAAATCCAACCCAGAGAAGGCTACTTCAGGGAGAATTCTTGAACTCTTACACATGGATCTGTTTGGACCAGTCCAACCACCCACTGTAAATAAGAAAATATATACACTTGTGGTTGTTGATGATTTTTCCAGGTACACTTGGGTTCCACTTCTAAAAACCAAGGATGAAGTCAAGATCCTTCTGCCTGAGCTGATTCTTAAAGAGCAGAATAACAAGGAACTTACGATGAAAAGAATTAGATCAGATAATGGTACTGAATTCTGCAATGGAATTCTGATGGACTTTTGCGCGGAAGCTGGAATTCATCATGAGAAGTCCACTGCTAGGACCCCCAGCAGAATGAGCTAGCAGAACGAAGAAACAGGACCTTGAAGGAAGCAATGCGGACTATGCTTGGTGATTCAGGACTCAGTGGAAAGTATTGGGGAGAAGCAGTTATGACTGCTTGTTACACTCAGAATAGGAGCGCAATTAACGAAAGATTTAACAAGACGCCTTATGAAGTGTACAATGGTCGTAAGCCTTCTATCAAACACTTTCGTGCTTTCGGTTCAACATGTTATATCCATAACAATGGGAAGTCTAAACTTAACACTTTTTCGCCAAAATCTGATGAGGGTGTTTTCCTAGGATATGGAAATCCTTCTCATAAAGGCTATCGAGTGTTAAATAAGACAATTCAACTTGTGGAAATAACATGCAATGTTATTTGTGATGAGTCTACTTTAGTGCGCAGGGTAACCAAAGGAAAAGAGGATAGCAATCATGAGACCAATGATGTCAATGATCAATCTTTACTGAATTCTTTCAAAAATATGAGTATTGATCCGACTAGGTCTGTGAATGATGCTGATCCAACATTGACGCACTCAGCAGGTGACCAGACTGCTAACCAGGCCGGTGATGCTAATGATCATGCTGAGGCCACCACTACAATACATCTAAATGACAATTTGGATGTTGCGGGAGTTCTTGATGATCACGATGACGTGGAATCTACTGAAGATCTTAGCAAAGGAGTTGCTGAGATTCCAATCGCGGAAGAACCTGTTGCTGAAATCCTAGCTGATGGAGTTCCTGTCCTTGAAGATCCTGTAGCAGATGCAGAAGACAGGGCTGCTGACATTCCAGTTGCTGAGCACCAGGAGAATGAAGAGGAAAATGCTCATGCTGATAATAACCAAGGAGGAGTACCAGTTGCTGAAAATCCAGCATGTATTAGGCCTATGTGGCTTCGTGCCCATCCTCTAGACAGTGTGCTTGGGAACGTAAATGATCCTATCCTGACCAGATAAGGAAACGGCAATGCTATGCTGGCATGCTACATTTCCAGTGAAGAACCAAAGAAAGTCAAAGAGGCTCTGCTAGATCCAGACTGGGTGAACGCCATGCAAGAGGAGCTTGCAGAATTCACACGAAACAATGTGTGGGAACTAGTAGATAGGCCAGAGCACCAAAGTGTTATAGGCACTAAGTGGGTGTTCAAGAACAAGAAAGATGAATCCGGCCTAGTAGTCAGAAACAAGGCTCGTCTTGTAGCTAAGGGTTACAGACAATGCGAGGGAATAGACTATGATGAAACGTTTGCTCCAGTAGCAAGGCTGGAGGCAATTTGCCTATTTCTCGCGTATGCTGCTTACCACGAGTTTGATGTAATGCAAATGGATGTGAAAAGCGCGTTCCTAAATGGTGAGCTCAAAGAAGAAGTTTACGTTGAGCAGCCACCGGGTTTCGAACAGAGCAACCAAGTCTACAGACTCAAGAAAGCTCTATATGGACTAAAGCAAGCACCAAGAGCCTGGTATGGAACCTTGTCTAAGTTCCTACTAATCAACGGATTTGAAAAAGGCAGGATTGATCAAACTCTTTTTCGGATCAAGGATGGAGATAGTATCTTACTAGTCCAAATTTATTTGGATGACATAATTTTTGGTTCGAAGAATCAAGACCTATGCAAGAGATTCTCCGACCTCATGACTAGTAATTTTCAAATGAGCATGATGGGAAAGATGTCTTATTTTCTTGGATTACAAGTTCAGCAATCTGAAGAAGGAATCTTTATTCATCAAAGGAAATATACTCGCGATCTCATAGCGAAGTATTGCCCTAAAAAGACAAAGAGTCTGAGGATTCCAATAAGCACAACATGTATTGCTGCGCTCGAGAAGGAAGGAGATGCTGTGAATCCAACGCTCTATAGAGGCATTATTGGTTCACTTCTGTATCTCACCGCTAGCAGACCAGATATATCCTTCGCCGTTGGATTATGTGCTAGATATCAAGCAAATCCAAAGAAGACTCACTTGGATACTGCTAAACGCATTGTGCGATATTTGAAGTGCACAGAGGGTCTAGGAATTTGGTATCCTAGAACAGACAGTCTTGCTCTAAGTGGATATTCGGACTCAGATTTCGGAGGATGTAAAATTGACAGGAAAATTACGAGCGGTACATGTCAATTTCTTGGACATAAGCTCATTAGTTGGTTCAGCAAGAAGCAGCACTATGTGGCCACATCTACTACTGAAGCAGAGTATGTAGCCGCAGCTAGCTGTTGTTCGCAAATTTTATGGATAAGGCAACAATTGCAAGACTATGGGATTTCTCCTGAATGTGTGCCTATCTACTGTGACAACAATAGTGCAAGAAGCATTACTAAAAATCCCGTGCATCATTCTAGAACCAAACATATCAATATTCGTCACCACTTTATTCGTGATCATCAAGAAAAGAAGGATATCGATATCAAATATATTTGCACGGAGGTGTAGGGTATTTCCGTGAACCGAATCACCAAAATCAAACTGAACCGGATCGATCTATGGATATTGCCCATAATTAATTATTCTCAAAACCCTAGCATGCTCCTATGAATTTAATACAAGATTGTGGATTGAGAGATTACCGAAATTCCGTAGTGTCTGTACCGATCTTTTGCATTTGAATTCCAAGAACCAATTCAACAACGCAATCCGATTTTATCTGCGGAAACAGAAATTAGAACCCTAATTTCTAAATAAAATCGAAAACAAGAAAGAACAAGAGGAAGAATTCTGTTCTCCAGATTAGATCTTCAGAGCTGTGTCCTAATGCTGTTCAGATCTACTACTGGTGAGGACTCCGAATATCTGTATTCTGAGCAGGACCAGAATTGAAATTCTCCTCCTTGAACTCCAAAGTCGGCGCCCACACTGCTCTCTCTCTAGGGTTTGTGTTTTTCAACTGTGTTACAACTTATGAGAGAGAGTTGTCTATTTATAGACCTAGGGTTTTATCCCTAATGGGCTCTTTGGGCTCAATTCAGCATATTTAATTGGGCTAGACCTGGGACCTAATGCAAATAATAAAGTGGGCCTATAAATTAATTGATTCTCATGTCCACAACCCAGGACACAATTAATTAATTAATATTAATTCTTTTTCACCATAGAATTAATACTGACCTACCCCTTTATTACCACGTTGTGAGAACGGGTTGCATTAATTGAGAATCCCCATATTTAAGATTACCGGATATCCATTAATTAATCGGAGCCTCTGACAAGCTCTAACTACAATTAATTAATATCTTATAATTCCTGAGTAGTACCACTCAAACCTTATCACTCGTGCCTGAACTTAATCAGCCTGCAGGACTTTGGCACGATGAATGTTATTGAGCTCCTCAGGGAATGTCCCCATCCTATTACTCGGATATGGTTACCTAAGTTCAGTCTCAGGCGGTACTACACGAACTGCTGTTACCCAAGATGCGGATATACGAGCGTGCTGTGTTGGCTCTCCACTATGGCAAGTCAAAGCAACAGTCAACCCGTGCAAACCCCTGAACCTTCGTTAGGGTTTGGACTCAATCAATATAACGAGATCTTTTATTCGCTAATGTCAGACAGACGAATATATCTCACTGCGGTCCATCAATACGCCACCTCTGCGTACCAGCATGTCAAGTAACCAAGACAGACTACTTATTCCGACAATGCCGCAGCCATCCGAACATACGTATCCTCATACGCTGTCTCGGCTGTGATCATGTTTATGTCTCACAAGGTCAAGTGATCATACTGTCTTCTGCGATCTACAACATGCCGTATGATCGTCCCTATCGGTGAGACAAGAGGATACCATTGTTCATACATGTATGATTGTTAACAGATAGGAGAAATAAATCTTTGTATACACATTGTAATAAATGCTTTCAGTATACAAAACCCATCAATCTCCCACTTATACTCAAAGCATAACTAAGCTATTACAGAGTATACAGTCCGTCTATCTAGTCTGCTGTCTTTAACCACTATCAGTGGTCGGCATCCACCTCAGACCCAGCTCACGAATATGTCTTTCGTAAACTTTCTAAGGCAAGCTCTTTGTAAACGGATCAACAAGATTGTCAGCAGTGTCAATCTACTTAATCAGCACATCGCCCATCGATACAATTTCTCGTATGATATGGTACTTTCTCTCTATGTGTTTGCTTGCCCTGTGAGACCGCAGTTCCTTTGAGTTTGCCACCGCACCAGAGTTATCACAATAAATTATGATGCTCCTCGGCAAACTCGGGATCACGCCCAACTCTAAAAGGTAGTTCCGGAGCCACACCCCCTCTTTCGAGGCGTCAGAGACGGCGACATATTCCGCCTCCATGGTGGAGTCAGCAATGCATTTCTGCTTTGAGCTCCTCCAAGATACAGCTCCACCTCTCAGGGTAAACACATAACCTGAGGTTGATTTTTTCTCATCCTGGTCCCCTTGGAAATCCGAGTTCGTATAACCCACATGGCACAAATCCTTACTTTGATAAACTAGGCAGAAATTCCTAGTTCTTTTCAAATACTTGAGGATATGCTTTACAGCAGTCCAGTGCGCCTGTCCAGGGTTAGACTGATATCTAGCTACCATGCCAACGGCATAACAAATATTTGGCCTGGTACACAACATCGCATACATGAGACTACCCACAGCCGAAGCATATGGTACAAGACTCATTTCGTCTTTCTCCCGCTGTGTCTGAGGACACTGCCCACTAGAAAGACGAACGCCATGTCTGAAAGGTAGCAAGCCTTTCTTGGCGAGTTGCATGCTGAACCGGGCTATCACAGTATCCACATAGGATACCTGGGATAAGCTCAACATTCTTCTTTTACGATCTCGTAAGACCTTAATCCCAAGAATGTAGCCAGCTTCACCCAGATCCTTCATTTGGAACTGTTCGGATAACCAAACCTTGATTTCGGACATCACTCCCTCGTTGTTTCCAAATAAGAGTATGTCATCAATGTATAGTGCAAGGAAGACCACGCTCCCACTGACACAAAGTCGGTAAACACAACTTTTGTTTTCCAACTGTGCAAATCCATAGGATTTAATCACATTGTTGAAACGTAAGTTCCACGACCTTGAAGCTTGCTTAAGTCCATACAAGGACTTCCTAAGCTTCCAGACAAGATGTTCTTCGCCCTTGCTTATGTAACCCTCGGGTTGCTGCATATAGATGTCCCTACCTTCTTCAAGGTAACCATTTAAGAAAGCGGTTTTGACATCCATCTGCCAGATCTCGAGGTCCATATGCGCAGCTATGGCAAGGAGTATCCGGATGGGCTTGAGCATGGCTAAGGGTGAATAGGTTTTGTCATAGTCAATGCCCTCTTTCTGACTATAGCCCTTTGCCACCAGCCTGGCCTTGAAAGTCGTAATCTTTCCATCCGACAAATCAGTTTTCTGGTATACATCCATAGCAGTTGTGGATTCAATCTCAGAATCCATGGCGACTTGCCATTTGGCAACATCCTTGTCCTGCACTGCTCTTAGTAAGTCAGCGGGTCAGAGTCCTCATGTCCGTCTTCCGGGCTTAAATCCGAAGACTCACCCACAAACATGTACCTTTCCGGCTGGAAAATAACTCTCCCACTGCAATGAGGCATCGGTGTCGTGTCAGTAGTAGGTGCAGTGACTTGTGGTCCTGCACCTTGCACTGAAGAACGTGTCTGTGGTGCTGTACCTCTCACAGGTGCACCCACATCTACACGTTCCCCTTCCCTTGGAATTGCATTCTCGTTCTCAATTTCTTGAAGAACGATATCACTCCTTGACCTGTGATTACTCACATACTCGTCCTCCAAGAATCTAGCGTTGGTGCTAACAACAACTCTTTGACTCTCAGGACAGTAAAAGTAACCACCTTTCGTTTGCTTGGGATACCCTATGAACAACATTAATTTTGACCTGCTTTCTAACTTATCAGGTTCCTTCGACAGTACGTGTGCCGGACAGCCCTATACTCTAAACTTGCACAAACTGGGTTTGCGACCAAGGAAGAGTTCAGCAGGCGTCTTAGGAACCGATTTAGAAGGCACCACATTAAGCACGTAAGCTGCTGTCTCCAATGCGTAGCCCCAAAACGAAATTGGTAAGTTTGCATAACTCATCATTGACCTTACCATATCTAGAAGAGTCCTATTTCTTCTTTCAGCCACACCGTTTTGCTGGGGATTACCCGGTGCAGTCCATTGGGATATAATCCTATTTTTTGACAAATATTGCAGGAACTCATTACCGAGGTATTCGCCACCGCGGTCAGATCACAGCGACGTGATAGTTTTCCCGACCTTCTTTTCTACCTCAGCCTTGAACTCTTTGAATTTCTCAAAGCATTCAAACTTGTAGCGAAGCAGGTAAACGTATCCGTACCTTGAGTAATCGTCAATGAAAGTGACGAAGTACTCGTACCCTCCACGAGCCTGCGTGGACATCGGTCCACATAAGTCAGAATGGATCAATTCCAACACTTCCTCTGCTCGAGACTGACTAGCCTTGAAAGGCCTAGTTGACACCTTGCCCTCGATGCAGGATTCGCAGACTTGATAAGGTACAACCCGGACTAAATCCAATGTACCGTCATCTGCAAGTCTCTGAATCCGCTTCAAGCTGATGTGACCCAGTCTCAAGTGCCAGAGATATGTAAGATCCTTATCAGAAGAAGTAAGTTTTCTCTTCCTAGGATTATCAATTACGGATGAATTACATGAAATACTTGCGGAAGACTTATGATTACAGTTAACAACATAGAGAGAATTATTCAGCATTCCACGATAGATAACACCGTTATTACCAATGATAGAAACACCACTATCAAAAATAACTGAATATCCATCAACATAAAGTTTGGAAACTGAAATAAGATTCTGCCGAAAATCCGGCACGTACAAAACATCTCTCAATGTTAAAACAGAATCATCAAAGTACAAGGTGAAATCTCCAATGGCAGCTGCACTCACTTGTGCTGCGTTCCCCATCGAGATGGTAACCTCGTCATTCTTCAACACCCTCCTCGGTGTGAACCCCAGCAAAATGTAACAAACATGATCAGTAGCTCCAGTATCCACTACCCACGAATGAGTAGAAACCGATGCTAAACATGTTTCTGTTACAAATGCAAATGACGTACCTTGTCCCTTGCTTCCGCATGCCTTCTCACTTGAAGTGACACCAACCATCTTCATTTCATTTGACCTTCTCTCACGTGATCTGCGATCAATCATATTCTTGCACACAGTATGAACCACATATTTCAATGTGCCCAAGCTGTGCTCAAGATCTGATAACTCAGACTCCCATGAAGGTACAAAGGA